>JBCJKH010057640.1:30146-54383 GCA_039877255.1 Loriculus beryllinus
GTGTCCCTGCTTATGGCAGGGGGGTTGGAACTGGATGCTCTTAAGGTCCTTTCCAACCCTAACTATTCTATGATTCTGTAATTCTATCTTGAAAACTGATAAATTAATGACAATTTCAAACAGCTTTATAGAAATTATTTCTTTGTGCCCAGTGGTTTAGCATCAGATCTTTGAACAATACAAGTAGGTGGGACAGCTAGGCCATCTCACTGTCATCTTACCAAAACCAGTCTCCAGCCTGCTGCAGAACTGGATACTGTTCACCATTAACTCTGAGAGTAATGGAGACACTTTATTGAGTCACTGATAGCCTATCTTTTAAATAATGAGTAAGTACAACCTTATGTAGTTATATGGCAGCTGGAGAAGGTTTTTTTTTTTTTTTTTTGAGATATGAGAGCATAAAAAAAAAGAAGTCCAGCAAAATTGCCTGTCTGCATTTTGTGCAAATCAGCTGAGTGCTTATTTCCTAATGAACAGTCTTCCTGCTTCTCTCTTCAGTTTGCGGAGTACAGTATTCATTTGTCTGGCTGAACAGAGAAGGAAAATAACAAGCAGGGAAATTAAGGTTAGGTCTGTCAGTCTGTAAGTACTTTAAAGCTTGAAGTTAGGAACATGATGGTCTTGTTTGTTTGATGAGCACAGTGAGGATAGAGGCCATATGCGTTAACATCTGCACTGGAAGATCTAGGACTAATCATGCCGAATGATGAGACTTGCACAAATACAACTCCATCTCTGCCCATATGCTATATGTAAAATTGCAGGTGGCCATAATGATACAGGAAAAGGATATATGGCAGAGGAGAGGTTTGTCAGACCTTAAATTCAGAATTGAAATTTAAGAGCAGGAAAAGATTGAGACTAACCCCTCTGAAGGTGTACACACTCAGTGCAGAAGTGGAAGGTCCATAGTGACTGAGCTGGTGTCAGGAAAACAGCTGTCTGCAGAGTATGCTGTATTGTGTCTTGGGATTCCCAGCACTGTTGACAAAGGAGAAGGGAAGTCTTTTGTCTCCAGAGAGATAAAGGACTAAAACTTGTGGTTTTGGAGTCCTATTCCAGTACTAGTTCTAACAGTAATCCTGTTCTGCCAGGAATTGCAGACCCACTTTTCTGTCTGGTTGTATAGAAGGGCTTGAGTTCACAGGGACTTTCTTATGCCTTCCTTCAGGAGCTTGGGGATTTGAACTCCACAGTGGCATTCATCCTGCCTAATTTTCGTCGTCTAAAAGTTGTACATCTTGTGCAGAGTAAGAATCTTCCACATCTTGCTTATCTGGAAAATGTACTGGGAAAGGCCTGCCTCTATTCTGATGGTACAGAGTTACTCAGAGTAGGAGATGAAGCCGGTGAACATCTTCATGTCATGAATCTTTGTGACCGAGCAATGAAGTGTGAGCTAAAACACAATGTAACAATGCCATTAGGAAAAATAAATTAAATATCCTATGTAAAATGTTGGCCATTCCCAATGAGGGAATTCCAGTATGGAATTCCAGATTCCATTAGGGTGCAGTGGAAAGTCTAATGCAAATTTCAGCCTAGGGCTTTGCAACCTCCTCCAAAATACTGGGGCAGGAGTGTGAGAGCATTAGGAGACATCTCTCAGTGTGGCTGTATAAATCCATGGCTCACCCATACCTTGAATCCTGTAGGCAGCTCTGGTCTTTGTGTCTCATAAGGAATGGAGGAAGCTCAGGAAAAGGCTGCTCAAGAGTTAATTTTTCATAAGAGGAGTAAGAAATTGCTGATTTTCTGTGGTGGAAGCCATAAAAACCTGCATGGGAAAGAGGGGATGAGTGGGAATTAGTCACCACAGGTTTATACATATTCAAGGGAACTTGGAACATGTTCGTGAGGAAGAATTCCGCTTCATTATAAATACACAGCAACCATGTGCAATGCTGGAAGGTGATGAGCTGAAAATAGTTGGAGGTGCAGCCATGTTATGTTCTTACATTAATAACAAATTATGGCAAAACCCCACTGGGAGCTGATTCTTTGGCTAGGTAAGTTTGTGCTCTTGTATGAGGAACTCGTGTCTGTAGTGGTTTGGTGGTTTATAGGTCATGAGGGATTAGTAGCAGAAACCAAGTATGTGCCTGGCTCTACTGAGCTCCTTAAGATCCCTGCAGAATGCTCCCTATGAGGGTCTCAAGCATGTCGAATTAAATAAAGCTCCTCTGATAGACTGAGTTTTTAATATCCCAGTCTGTGCTTACAGAGTCTGAGTCTTGAAGTTGTTACAGGTTGTTACAGAGATGTCACGATTGATGTTGGCTTAATGGGACAAACTGTAGGATAATAGGAGTCCTTCTTTCAGGTGTGGGTAACCTCCTAAATGTCTAAGGACAGGAGTCTGCCTCTGTGAAAAGGCTACATACCAAAGGGCAAGGGATGTGCTGTTGTGAAGACTGGATTTGCAGAAGGTAGATACCAGGTCTGGACCTGCACATGGGCTGCCTTCTCTCTGTCTGGTACTCTACATTGCAGACAAACTTTGGGAACTGATGGTCTGATTAGATTTGAAATCCCTTTCCCAGCACTATTCCTGCTTAAAATTCCTCGCTATCAAACAGCTACTTCCTCACAGATTATTGGCTTTTCATGTTGCTCAAGTGCAGCCTTTTCATCACATTGCATATGTTCTGATCACTTTCTGGCAATTTTTCTTATTGTAAATAGAGCCCATTCAGCCACAGTTTATATAACCACTATCCAGATAATACCCTCCTAATGACCACTTTTCCCGGAGAAACACAATTATATCTCTTTTCCCATTTCTGCCAGTTGCATTTGGGTTTGCCACAGGGCCAGCCATGGCCCCTTTATTGTACTAGTGCAGATGGGTGGGAGCCATGAAAGCTTGAATTGGAAAATTCCCAATCCCTGGGCAAGAGCTTTGGTTTGCTTCTCACTGCTGTGAGGGTTCCACTGAATGAGTTGGATACAAGAACTTTTTGTACTTCCAGACTTTTTCACAAGCTTGAAGGGGTGTGATTGCAAGGGGATTGTGGAAAATTAGAAGTCTGTTTGTGTTTAGGTAGGTTTGCAAGTAGGAAATGTACCCAAAATCTTACCTTACAGTCTTGTCAGCAACAGCATGGGCCATGGGCTCCTTTTGCCATAGGTACACAGTGTTCACTGTTAAGAGGAGTGTGGCCCATTTAAGCTGCTACAGATGCCTGCAACCTGGGGATCCAGGGCAGATGAGCATTGAAGGACAAGTGAGAGGCTATCACAAGGAACAGCCAGTAGCTTTGCCACCAGGGCAGTAGCAACTTGTGTAGGCAGACGTAGCCAAAATCGTGCTGAATTCTGTGGTATTTGATAGTGCTGGGTTCCCCAGGCATGGCTCTGGAGTGAGGAGTGGTACTGAGTGTGATGCAGCTGCCTTCTGCAAGTATTGACTCCCAAAGCTAATGTGCATGCTGGGTAATGTCTGCCTGCCTTTCTCAGGGTTTCTCTGTAAGTAATTTGGGTGACTCTGTGCATCTGTCCTGAGCCTTGTAGAGAAAGGGGCAAGAATGTCCTTGTTGCTGTTTTCCTGCAGGTTTCCCTGAGCTTTGTGACATGGGGAGGGAAAGGGGAACACCACCACATGATAATGAATGAAATGTGCATCTCCAAGCCAGGATGTGAGTGTTCCCTCTCTCCACCTCCCCATCTTGTGGTAGGTGAGGCCAGTGAAGGGTAGGTCTTTGGCAAGATGACCTCTTGTGGGTAGGAGACTGACTGAACAGTTTGGGAAACCAGAGACAGATTGTAAAGGGCTTTCACCAGCTTTCCAGGTGTGTGCGTGTTCAGGCATCTGCCAGAAGGCTCCAAACAGGGGCTGTATTTTTATAGTGTTTCCTAAAAACCATTGCTGCTATGAATGCATTTGAAGTGAAGAGTCTTAGCGAAGGTTATTAGGCAGCAGTACTAGCCTGCAGATTTAGCTGCTTCAAAAGAGACATGAAACACTCCCAAGGCTGCTGCTGTTTCAACCCAAGTGATCTCGGGTCATCCAGAAGACATCAATATTTAGCCCTATATCAAAGGAGATGCAGCTGTTTAATTATGTAACTTGTAGACTCAGATAGGAAAATTGAAGGAGGAGGACCAGAAAAGTCTGAGCAAGGATAGTGCCTTCCATCGGGTGGTGATGGGGGTAATAATACAGGTTTAGTGTTGTTCTTGCACAGGTAAATGACATTTGACTGGTTTGGGATAGGCATGGTGACCTAGATCTGCTTACAGAAGATGATATGGCTGTATTCAAGAATAGCCATAGAAATATGCACATGTATGTACATGGACCTTCAGAAAGCAAAGTGTCTCTCAGAGGAATACTGATGTGTTGAGGATTTATTTTGGTTTTAGGGAAGCAAGACAAATTGTACATTTTTTCCCCCTTCACAAATAACTATCACAGCTTAGAAATATCCCAGTAAGGAAAGCTACTGGCAAAATGCAAAGGCATGCTCTCAGATCAAGCAGAACAGAAAGAAAGGGGGGGGGGGAGGGGGGAAGAACCCAAAATGTCTTTCAAATGCCTTCATGTGAATCAGGCAGACAGAAAGTTAATTGTCCTTCTGTCTTTTTCTGGTGGGAATAACATTATTTGTTGCCCTTTGTGGGGAAAACTCCAGATCCCCTTGCAGGCAATGCATGTTGTCCGTGCTAGGAGAGCACAGCTTGCTCTTTTTAGCTGGAAGCACATTGACAAGGTTGAGCTCCCCGGCTCAGACTGGATGCATGGCCCAAGGCTCCCTGTTTTGCCAGGGGACCACGTGTACAACATGGACTGACAGCCTGGATGGAAGTAATACATGGCAGAGGTTTCCCATTAGGCAGTGAGAGAGAGAAAGGGAATCAGTTCTTCATGTCTTCAGTAGCCTTTGTTCAGCAGGAGAGCCTGCCCTTCCACAGCCCTTCCTGTTTCTTTCCCAGCAGTTCATTACCTGTAATATGCTCAAGGACTGAGCTGAATGGGTAGGCTGTGGGCCAGGAGTGTTCTGTGCTACGTGCCTTGCATGGACCCCAAAGAAGACAGTTACTGCCCACAGTACATGGGCAATTGGGAAATCACACACATAGATAAAAGTACCCCAAAACTGTGCAAAATGAATCATCCATTGACTGCATTAAACTACAGGAGGAAGCTTGCAAACTGTGAGCGGTGAGACTTAATGTGAAATATTTATAAATTCTTTTATGTTTTTAATATCCTCTGGAGATTGGGCTGATACTGCAGGTCTTAAAATTGCACAGAACCATGCTCCATGCCTTATTCTGGACTGATATATTCAGTGGTCCAGAATATATCAGCATGTCTCTCCAAATCACTGCCAGCACACTGGAGATGTTTTCAAGGTAAGTCTGTATGAGAAAAATCACTGCTGGCTCAGTAAGTGTCAATGCCAAGTCCCGTGTCATTGGATCACAGCTTTCATTGCTTCCAAATGGCCTGATTCTGCTTTGTTTCATTGCCAGCAGTGCCCCCTGACTCTTTGTTGGACCTGATGGCCTCTCAAACCTGGAGGTCAGGCTCCGATCTTGCTGACATTAGGCTGGATCCACCATGGTGTCACGTCACCCTTCATCTTGCTTGAGTCACTCTGGGCTGATGTAAGTGGCAGAGAGCCCTGGGTTTGGCTGAATGATCAGTGAGGCCTTTGTGGCTTGCTGCAAAGCTTTAAATCCCTCTGTGGGCCCTGCAGTGAATAAAACTCTGGCAGAACTTAGCTCCACATTACTAATAGTGGCTGGCTCAGACAAAGGAGTCAGCAGCACTTAGACTCTCAGAGAAAACAGCAGCAGGTTTTTGGTCCAGAAAAATAAGGGAAAATGAAGCACAGGGCTCAAAACTGACAGCCTGGCAGAGAAAATATATCCCAAACAGCAACTGATTTAACAGGCATGCTGATTTTGCTGCTCTCTTGTGTCAGCACCATCTATTGACTGCTTTATTTATTTATTTGTAAGTAAGGGATTTGCAGGATAATGGCCAAGCTGTAGAAGCTCCTCGAGTCTGCAAAGACTGCTCATGGCAGTGGGTCCTATCAGTTGGATCAGACTTCAGATGGGGAGCACTTGAATAGTAAGAGCTGAATCTGACCTCATGTTAGCTGAGCACTGCACTGTGTGGTTCACATTATACCAGGTAGAAGCTTAGCACACAGGTTAGCACAGTGATCATCAGGCAGATCAGTATCAGGCAGACAATGCTATGGAGCATTTCCTGGTCATCTCAAGAGGTGTCAGAACCTCTTCTATACACACAAGTCTCCATGGCAGAAGAAGTGTTTCTGGACCTCCCCTGAAGGCATCCCCAAGCCAGCTGTAAATTACCACCTTCAGGTGTTGCTACCAGTTAACACTGCAGCCCTGGCACTGCCTGCATGAGGTTTAACCTTGATTTACCCTTCATTTTATAAAGTCTATCCCTTATTAGAGTGCAATGCCTCAATCAATCCTGTTTAAGATAGGCACCTCTTCCCAGCCTTTCACTGGCTGTAAGAGAAATGAGTGATGATGAAAATACTGTGTTTGTCCAACCCTGTTTGGAATTTACAGCACCTTGTAAATGATTTATTGCAATTGTAATAATTGATGCCTCTGGAAATGGGCTCCTATTGATAATACATTCAGACCCAGGCCTTCATTTCAGCCTCATGGTGGCAATATGCATTTAATGGGGAAATTGGTCCGGTTCCTTTAGGTTCTTATTTATGTCTTGAAAGGTGCTTATATACCTGATGGTGGTTCTTGCTCTTGTGAAAGGAAAACTGTGTGGAAGGTGCAGGAGTTATAGTACACATCCTGCCTGTGACTGACCTGGACTGTTGCCCTTTTGTTAGATTCAGTTCCCATCTGCTTCCACCAGTGCCAGCTGCTCTTCTACTTACAGGCACTAAGTTCTTTCTGCCTACATGAAACGATGGCACTTTGAAATCATGGAGAAAGTGGCTCTTCCCCTGTAGCTGTGATCACAGTTGCTCCCAGCACATAAAACATCAGTGTGGAAAACATCAGCATGGAAAATAGGGGGATGTTGCACTCATTCAGGAGCAGGCATTTGTGTGTGAACTCACAACCACCACGTGAACTGACTACAGAGGAGGAATTCCAGGAAGGAAAAGTCCAGGAAGCACAGATCTGCCAAGTAAGTTGCCCATATCTGCATTCACAAGTCCATCCACCCTCTTGGTATACAGCTTCAACCACACAGACCTCTGGTCTCAGCTGTGACAGTAAGTGTAGTTTTGTGAAGCACATTGCTTATGTATTTTTGAAGTAAGGATAAAAAGCTTGTATGGATTTGTGACTAAATGTGATAGAGCAATGATTCGACTTGTCCCTCGGAGTCAATAATCCCAAATAGCCAGAGGTTGGGAGTTTCACCTAATGCCTGATTACAGTTTTCGGTCATCTCATTAAGTGCCTGGTTTCATAGGGATGGCAACCCATTGTCTCCAAGGGGATTAGCACACTCAAGCCAGGCAAAGGCAGACCTTGCCATCGTTCTGTATCAACAGAATGGAGGAAAACCTGATACCTTTTTGAAGCAAGATCTTCAAGGGAAGGAATTGCCTTCCAAAAATGGAAGCAAATGCTTTCAGAAGTCACTTGTGATTTTCAGGTGTCACTGCTGTCTGATACATGATTTGGTACATCTGAAGGGCTGCAGGTTTGAGAAGTGATGTCTGTCTTTAGTGTGCTATTTACTAAGCCCTGTATAGGGACCAAAGAGCAGTGCAGAGGGAATACAGTTCAACTTCCTATTAGAAAGGCTGACCTTGGAAGGATGAAGTCTCTTCTAGGTATGACCCTCCAGCGTGCCCATGGCCTGACACTCTGAGAGACCCCTATATCATGTCTGGAGTTGCCTGAAACAAGATGGGACAGACTTGATGCTCCAGATGGCTTTTTTCATTTCATCTGAGATACTCCTGAAGTGAGGTAATTTATTTTTTATTTGCCATCCTTTTGCTTGTGGCTTAGAGGAAAGCCACCATTGAGCCCACAGCATGAAGAGAGGAGCTAAGGTTTGCCTGATGGGGACCCTTCTCCAAACCCTTGGCTCTCCTTTTCCTTTGGATTATTTCCTGGCTGATCAAGGTCCAGTTTTCATTATTTCGGTCGTATGTGTTGTGCTGGTGGGTTTTGTCTATTGCAAGGCTATCTTCACTCTCACCAGGAAGATTGAGAGATGGTGATGTGCTGCTAAAGTCTTGGGATAAGTCTGTGTGACTGGCAGATGGAAACAGACAGTGTTTTAAAGGCTAATAAGGATGACATGACTGCAGGGCCTGCTGGAAACCCCTGCCGGGCAGGGGAGTCAAAGGGAATTCAAGATGTACCCAAAACCTAGCTGCAAAACAAGTTGGGTGAAACTGCATCACTAATCCAAGCAGAAGGGAAGCAGGAGGTTTGATGGCATTGCAGTTTCACAGGCTGTCAGTGGCCATTGTGCCTGAACAAGCCAGCTGAAGGGCAATGAGAGAAGGGGGAGAGGGGCTGGGACTGTGGGATGCTTTTAAAAAACAGTTGAGGAGGTGAGGTTAGAAGGGGAAAAGGAGTGGAAATGGATACGTGCCTTTATGGAGTGGGGTGAAGCGGCTTTAGAAAGCAAAAGGCATGCTTTGAGGCATTTGCAAGTGGTTCTGTGGTAGGTGGTCAAGATGGGTGGTCAGCCAACACAAACAGCCTTGGGAAAGGTGGAACAAGGTAGGTTTGCCCTGCTGAGAATCTGCCCCTCTTCTCTTTGTGTTCCATGTCCTTCCCACTCCCCAGGGCTCCTTGATACACTGCCAAGTCCATGCTGCCTTTGGGCTCCCAAAGTCTGCAACCTGGGGAACTGTTTCACACTGTCTATGCAAGCCACAGAAATCACCCAGTAACTTAATGTGACTCCATTTCAGGTGATCTGACTCTGTCTCTGCAGGAGTGAAATACCGAGGGCATTGGCAAGGAAGTGCAGAAGTGAATCCAACCCAGGCAGTAGCAGGGAGCCCCTGTCCACATGGCATCTGGTACCAGCACCAGCTCTCAGTCTGCACCTTGGCTCCCTCCTTCACGAGGGAAGAAAAAGAGACATCTTGGTTCCTTTCTCCCCCCGCAAGCACACTGGCAATGGAGAAGGTTATTGCTGATTTCCCTTCCTACTTCTTTCCTATTCCCTTTGTCTGGCATGAGGAGCCCTGGCAAATCTCATTTATTCTTTCATTTTTCATTCTTGGTGGTGCATTTGAAGCACAAACTGGTGCCAAGGGAAATGAGCTGTGGTAGACGCTCACAGGGCCCTGGGGCTGTGCAGGCATTGATGAACTGTGCCAGTTAGGAGAATAAGGGAGCTGCTGTCTTCATATTTAAAGGTACCACAAAACACACTGCCCAGCATCAGCACACCTGGTTTCTTCTTAGAGACATTTATCTCTGTTACAAATATTCATGGCTCCCTGCAATTTCCCTTATATAAGAGCTGGGTAAAGGAAATTCACTATTAATTTAAACATTTGTTCCAAACAGATTAGTTTAAACATCCTAGTTTCAGTGTTTATTCCAAACCCACCTTTTCCAACGCAGGTTTTACCTGCTTGCTTCCAGGTCATGGTTGCATTGTGGTTTGCTTTCTGGTTTGTTGATTAACTTCAAATCAAACCTCTTCTTTTTCCATCTTGCCAGGAGATAATGAGTTTGTATGATAGTCTTTTATTGTGTCTGTCAAACACCACTTTTGAAGCAAGCTAAGCTAATGACACGGGTAATTAAACCTCACACTTCAGGACATTCAGATGATTGGAGGCAGACTCAGGATGGCTTTATTCCCTCCCCTCTTTTACCATCCCTAACCAATGCGGCTATGCACAAGTCCTAGGGCCAATGTGTGGGGAAGTGTCACCTTTCTCTGGAGCAGTGAGCTTTATGAGAAGACTAGGGTTAACTAATACATACCCATGGTCTGTCCCCGTGTGCCACACGTCATGAGTGAGGTCTGGGTGTCTCAGCAAACCTCAGTTCCTTGCAATCCCAGTCTGAGTCCTGGCAAGGGGATGCTCCTACCTGGAGTGAGTCCTGCGCACTTTACTACAAAGAAGCATCTTGGACAGGCCCTTGAAATTAGAGGGTGACTCTTTCTGTGTGAACATGAAAAGTGATTATGGAATCTCTATTAGCTGAAACAGTCTTCTTGGCCAAAATTAATGTTTCCTTCCAGGTAGCTCTACACCTTGCTATGCAGCTGGATGTGCTCCTTCTTTTCCTCATCTTGCACTTGCTGGGCTGCACAGACATATAGGTGCTGACATGCACCAGAAGCTGCCGTGCATAGGTCAGGGGTCAGTTGGTGCTTTGCTACCAAGAGCAGAGCAGTGACAGTGATAAGAATTTGTGGAAAATATGACCATTTTCTGTCTGCTTCGGCTCTGAAATGAGAAAGAAGAGCTCACATTCATAAAGCATTGCTTAGTAAGTGTGTAGAGGTTAATTTCTATCCCCCAAAAGGTGTAACTTCAGCATAAGAAAGCAGCAAGCAGATCATTAGCTGTTAGAGATATGATAAGTTACTTGATGGGGAAAGTGATATACTTGTTTTCTTACATATTTGCACACCTTCCTCTTACCTCCTTCCCCAGATAGTTAAGACTGTTTAAGGGCAGTTCTGTGACCCAAGTATGCCACTGATGTGTGTTGGCATGAGCTGACCAGTACTCTGCAACATAGAACACAATGGCTTATTTTTGCAGAGCTCAGTCGTGGGGTACCTGTATCAAGCAGGCACTATCTATAGCATCATTTAATTGTTCAAAGCAAAGAGAAAAAACCCAAAACCAAAAAAAAAACACAACCCAAGGGAAAAGATAAACTGTAGATAAGTTTATATTTTCCATTTTGAAAAATAGATCAGAGACCTGCTGTAACAACTGCATCAGCATTTACTGCATCTCTCATCCAAAAGCTGTCTCCTAAATTCGAGCTGATCTCCACACGTGGTTCAGAACAAAGCAGCAGTCTTTTCTGAACCTCTTTTCTATGCCCATTTTTACTGTAAGGCCATAAAGTCATCTTTATTTTCTTTATAATTTGCCTTCTAATGTCCTGCAGGGTTTCTGCCTTTGCTTGTTCATTAACAACCACCCTGGCCTGACACACTGCAGCCCAGCTCAGTTAATGCTGAAGGGCAGCACCAGTCGATGCTTCAGGAGCCACGAGCTCTGCTTCAGAGGTGATGTAAAATGTCACATCTCCATGACAGAGAGGAGACAGCCCTGGTCAGCAGGTCCTCTGCAGGACTGAACAACAGGCTCTCTTTGGCAGCACCATTCAAAGGTACTGACTGGACTGGGAATTTATAAGCCCTGAGGTGTGATGTGTATTCCATTAACTGAGTCCTGCCCTGGCTTCAGCTGCTAGACACTGTCCTCATAAGAATCATACTCAATAATATTTCCTAATAAAAATAGCTGCAGTTTTATCTTGCCATGATTTCACTACAAGAACTTGCAGCAAGTATTTTTGGACCATATTCTGCTTTAAGAGTTTGTAATTAATTTGGGGTTTTAACTCATGTCATGTATTTTCTTAAATGATTTTGCTTTTCACAGTTATATGCCCCACACCTTGGAATTATCCGTTATTATTATGATTTCACTCAACTGTTTTTACCTAACTGTGTGTTTTTATTGTGTGACTTATGCATTAGCCCCCAGATTCAGAAGCCGAGTGTCTTTCAGTATTACAGCATAAGTGATAAAACCCCAAATCCCAAAGTTTCCAGTTTGGAAGCCCAGCTCCCTTTTTTCTGATTTTGTATGGGAAAGCCCACCAGGAGCCCCAGTCTGAGACCAAAGGAAGCACTTCCCTGGGGGCAGAGAACGCTGCTCACTGAGAACGCTGACTTGCTTGGGGAAAAGGACAGTGATTTGGCTGCATAACAGTGCCCCCAAGAAATCCAGGGACAAGAAATGAAGCAGTGGGTTCATTTGGAAGCCCCAAGCTTGCAGGCTGGCTGCTGGCAGTGTTGTGTTATCTATCTCCAAAGGGCTACAGTCTAAACAAGCAAAACAAATGCTCTCCTTCCCCCTGCCCTCCTTCTCACACAGTCACCGAACACTTTCACAGGGCATTCTTCAATACTGGTTAAAAAATAGAATAAAAAGAATGAGCCCTTTCAAGGGCTCTTGTTAATGGCCCAGGGACTGAGCTATATCCCAGGAGATGGAGCTGTTTGTCTGACATCAGAAAAGCATGTGTACCCGAGAACATGGCCATCAAGCTCAGCATTGATAAGCTGAAAGATAAGGACAGAGTTAGGCTAGTCATGATTTCCCTCCTTTTCCTCTTACATTTGTTTCCACACTGAAACCTGGAGCTCCTGGTGAACATTTTTAAGGCAGGAAATGTGGCAGAGCAAGTGATCCTATGTCCAAGAGAAAAATCACCTTCTCCCCCTTGGTGGGAGGAGCATTATTTTGCTGGTACCAGATCACTTCAGTGAAGAAGAATCTGATACTATTGAGATTCTGGGGGGAGGTGGAACCACTATTGATGACCCATTGCTAAGGACATGTAACCTGATTAACCCTACCTCTCTCCCACACAATCGGCTGAATGCATCAGCAATAAAGCATTTCTAATCCCCCCCTCATATTGCTTTGCAGAGTTCACATAGGTTCTTTGCTTTGGGAGTTCTGTAGTGCTGAGGACCGGGACTACGTTAGCACAAGCTTCTACCTCGTGGTTCCAAGCCCTGGGAGAGGTGAGTGATAATTTTCTTCAGCTGTGTATGAAAGAGACAAGCCATATATTAGAAAATCAGAGCGCTGGATGGTGTGAAGATGGTGGCACTTTGCATGTGATGAAGGAGTCTGAGGGAACCCTGGGCAGTCGGCACTCAGAGAGCAAGGGCAGGCTTTTTGAACTGCTTAACAAGAATATGCACAACATTCTGTACTGATGGCCATTCAGAGAGCCATGTTTCTGCTCCTGGCACCCTCCACCTGCAGGGTCACATAGAAGCTCCTGGGGGGAACTGGAGTTCTTTGAATTGGAAGTTGGATAATAAAATCAATGCAGGGTGCAGGGGCTGAGAAAGAGTAACTTTGCATAACCCAATGTTAGCTTTGCATGTGGTATTCTTCACATGGAGATAGTGATAAGCTGGTGATCTGGAAGGGGCACCATCTCCAGTTTAGCTTAGACAGAAGACCTGAACTCAGTGACATCAATAAAAAGCAGGCACACACTTTTTAATCTAGTTATCATAGAATCATAGAATCAATCATAGAATGGTTTGGGTTGGCAAGGACCTTAAGATCATCCAGTTCCAACCCCCCTGCCATGGGCAAGGACACCCCACACTAAACCATGCCACCCAAGGCTCTGTCCAACCTGGCCTTGAACACCGCCAGGGATGGAGCATTCACAACTTACCTGGGAGGGAAGGAGAGGATCCTACTCCTACAACTTCTTACATGCAGAGAAGCAGCAATTATCACAACTATTTAACAGACTTGCTGCATCAAGCACATAAAGAGGCAGGTAGCGAGGGAGCCGACAGCAGTGTCACCGCTGCAATCCCAGCTCATCACAAGCAGCACTGGCAGTTTCAAGCTTGCCAGCACTGACAAAATAGGTAACAGAGACAGGTGTCACAAGAATTAACAACATATATATATATATTTATCCTTAAAAAGACAGTTCTACGTGTAATAACTGTCTAACTGTAAACACCAAGTTTCCCAAATTAGTCTGCAAGAGCTTTTTTTTTTTTGGTTTTGACCAACACTGGGCCTCTACTTGTAGAGGTGAAATTTGTTGAGACAATATAATTTACGTAACTCATGTCCTCTTTCCAAACCCACACTCCTGCACCACTCCATAAACCAAAAAATGAAATACAAATAAAACACACATGCTTTCTTTTGGCCAGAAAAGAAAGATGCTGCAAATATGGCTTAAGGAGATTTGGTGGAGATCAGAAAAGGCAGAAGTGCTGGAGTGGTTGGCAGCTCCAGTGCTTGGCCAGCCAAGGTGGAAGTAGTAAGTCTAGGAATGTCCTATATGAATAAAAAGCTGGAAAGGGAGGGAAGGACAAACTGTCTGAAGTTTTTGCTGACTAAAAGCCTTCTCATTTCAATTAGTCAATTAGGGTTGATTTCAAAGTCTTCAACAGTACAATAATGAAGTTTCCATTAAATCAGTCTCCAGCTGATCCATCACATATCATACACTATAAAATCTGGCAGGTAGCTCTGATCTTCAGTTACATCCAGCTATACTGTAGGATCTGCTTCGCAAAGAGTGTTAGCACATGCTCCTTTTATATGTCTACAAAGAAAGAATAAAATCTGGGTTTGGCAGAAATAGTACTGATACACTGGCCATTTCCTGCCCAAGCTAAACTAGCAATTACTACAGCTCTGCACTGAAACGGCATCAGTCATTGGGTCAGCATAGCAATGGCAAGATTGCTTTGTGTATCTGGATAAAACCAAAAAGAGCAAAGTAATTCCCAAAGTTTCAAATGAGAATTAAAACTCTGCAGCTCTTATGACACCCATAATAGAAAAGCAGTCTCTTAAAAGTATACCTGCTTTCCAGCAGCTCTTTCCCTAAAGCTAGCAAGAGGTCACATAATTCAGAATCCTATTTTCCTCTTCCTTTTTCTGTGGTCATCTCTCCTGGTCAGGTTATTAGGTATCATCCTAAAATACATAAGCACATCATCCAACCCCAACAGAATGTAAGAAATCTTGGCTGTTGGGACTACGTGGATCAACTGGACACAGCCTGAACGTCTAGCAATGAAATCTTCAGAGCAAGTCAGGGAAGAACACACAGCCAAAAAAACCCAAACAAACAAACCCCAAAGAAAACACGCAAAACACCCAGGAACTGACTAATGACAGAAACAAACAATAAAATCCAAAATAGAAACAGATTTATATCCTACCAAAGGTAACAGTCACAGCTAATTACAGTCTCCAGAAAGGCCAGATTCAGAAATGGGAGGAGTATTAAACTTTTAGCTCTCCCAAACAAGGCAGAAAGGCAAGTCTAATGCTGCATTGTCATTAACCAGTAGGTCATGCACTGGCCTATTCAAATAATCTCTTAACAATGTATTCAGATTTAGAATTTAGATTAATCTCCTGGGCTTAAATATCTTGTGACAGCATGACTAAAACCATCACCTTTACTAATGAAATTAACTTCATTAAAAATAAATTCAAGAAATCTAAGAAATCTTAGTGTTATTAAAAGAAGGTATCTTTCTAACAAAACAATATAATCAGGGACATACTGGATTCATGTCGGTTAGTGCACTTCTGTTCACCTATGTGATTTTAAAAAATGCTCATTCTGTAAGTGACAACATTATATCACACTGGAGAACAGAGGTACTCTTACAGAACTATGATCATCTGATCTGCAATGCCTCAAAGCATCTCAAGCTTCGTCCAAAACAAATGATAGAGCTCTCTTCACTGTGCAATTATGGAACAAGACTGAAGACTTACATCTGAAAGCGAGAGCTGTAGCTGAAAGCCTCTCTCCAAGGTTTTGGAAATGGATAGTACCACACAAGAAAGAAAAGCAGTGAGGCAAAGGCAGGAGACAAGATAAAGTAAGACCCTCAAGTGCTTAAGACAACTGGAACATAAGAGTGATTCTTGTGAATCAAATACACACACAAATACATGTTTATTCTAAACAACAGCACTCAATACAATACTCTGGTTGCCAAGATCAACCAAATAATATCAGATCTTGTGCTCAAAGATCAAAGTCAGTTGGGATTCTTCCCCTTCCTTTAATTCAAGCGCACAACTTAAATAGAATTAAACAGATGGTACAATTAAATCTGGTGAAAACAAACAGCAGTATTTATGAGCATAACCTAATCAGTCTAATGAAGTTTTAGCAGCACATTTCAGGATAAGGGTCCTCCGTATCACATCTATTAAGTTAAATACACTGGTGCTAAGAGACACCAGAAATAGCACCTGAACAACTAGAGTGCTGTAAGCAGTGCCCAGCAAACAAACTTTGCTGAGGCTCAGCTGAGCAGTGAGGGCACCTCTGTTAATAGTCAAAACTGAAATATCTCTGAACAACATGGACTTTACTGTGGAGACATTACCTTAACTTTGAGTCTGAATCTCAGGTCTAAATTATGTAGTATTCTGGGCAATAATATCACCAGATAATAATGTAAAATACAAAAAAAAAATAAAAATAGAATATTTTCAGATGACTTCTCAAAATGAAACCTCTGATAGAGATTTATTTATACAAGTAAAGTTCAAGGCAGTCGAACAGTTGCATTCTGCCAGATGGCTTTGAAATTGGTTTCATCCACCTGTAATGTAGAACACCCTCCCATGTCTGAAGTTTAACACAACTATGAGTCTCCCCTTTGCACAGCAGATGTGCATTGGCTGCCAGAATGAAGTGAGAAATCCAATTGTTTTGTTCTCTTTAACTCAAATACTTCCATTTACTTTATAACAGGCAAAAAATTTGATAAGATGTAAAAGAAGATAGTGCCTTTTTTATTTTAGTCAAAAGTGTATATATGAATTATCCTGGTGAACTTACTGATAGTACAGCACAGCCTTCTCTAAATCACTAGGGCAATTCAATGCCTGCAGCAGCCAATAGAAGAGCCAGCTCAGCTGTCTTTTGTAAACAAAGCCTAGCAATAAACTCGAGATCTTGGTCTGGAAGATGATGAGTTAGGAGGCAAGACTCCTGTTCTGTGAGGTAGGTGCGCAGGTCCAGTCACTGCCAGTCAACTTACCACACTATGACTGTAGTCCTACAAAGTCAGCAAGCAGAAGCATCCTTGTTAACCTCAGCTGGCAGTTCCTAGGAAGCCAGCACACCTGAAACTGACAATCCACTAAGCCTTCCTGTTAAATCCAGTTACTTTGTTTCAAGTCAATGTTTACAAACCACCACTTTTTACACCATATTCAAGTGGTTTTGAGACATTCAAAAATTCTGGAGTTTATGCAAGTTGCTATAACTCTTTTCTTGCCAAATATACATTGGTAACACTATTGAGTGGTTTAGAAAAGGCTAGGAATCAGATAATTGCTAGGAATGTTTCCAGACACTTGTATTCTGCTAACTCAAACAAGACACTTGGTCTCCCTCGTGCCAAAGTAAATCCACAATTGCAAAACTAGGTGAAAAATCAGGCCTTCACTGATGATCACCAGCCAAAGCCATCAGGCTCAATAGCACGTATTACTCTCTAGTAGAATTTTAAGTACTCAGCCCAAGTTTAACAAAGCTTCCCAAAACTTCCTATGGCCTTTGTATTGACCCAAGTAGTTATGTCAAGTCTGCTTCCTCCCTAGCATTTCTTCCCCATTCTCTTTAACTTGCTCCACTAGCACTGTCATGTCACCATGACAACTGCAACTCCAAAATATAGCAGTTCTTAATGTCTTTGAAAGATACTAATGGTCTCATAGCATCTTTACGATCGGATGAACAAGTGAAAGATCTGCAATTTTAGATTAGTAACAGTCATACACAGTTACAATCCAACAGAGCCAAACAACATTATGCAGCTGCAACAGTTCCTGGCCTTTCCCAGCTGCAATCTTCCCCCAGAAGTGTAAAGTTTCCTTTAAACAAAAAACTTTTTTAAAAAAATAAGTGGGAAAAGGAACTACAAACATAAAGGGAGGAAAAAACAAAAACCAAACAAAAAAAAAAAAACCAAAAAAACCCCAAAAAACCCAAACCAATTCCAGCATTTTAAGCTTCAAGTAAACACTACTTCAGTGTTCCATTTAAAAACTTTTAATTTGTCAAATCAAAGCTGAAAAGTGCAATGGGAAATCCCATGCTCATACTTGGATCCACATTAGATGAAGTGAACCATGAAGAGCACGTTTTTTGTCCAGCCTGACTGTGATCCACCTTGCCCCAGCAGCATGAAGACCGAAGCTCTGAAGTCTGGAGCTGACGAAGGGGCCTTGTGCTACCAGCGCACACTTCCTTCTCTGTCCCCATTCCCAGCTGAGTTGATTCCCCAGGGCACTGGCTCACACACACACTGAAGGTCTGAGAGCTTCCTTGGTTCACTAACACAGCAGAACACTGATGTGCTGACCCTGTAACCAAAACCTGAGATAAAGCAGCTTACAAAGTTGAAGGAGTGGACTAGAGCCACCTCAGAATTATCAGCACAGGCATACAGCTGGGAGCAGGAAGGGAAGAAGGAAAGTAGGGAGGAGTAGGGAGCTGTTAGACTCATAAAACTTCATCCTCAAAACGGTATTATTGCAAAGCCACACACATAAAGAGTTGGCCTGAAAACTGTAAGGCAGGTTTCAAAGCTCATTAAAATTGTCTCTGAAATAAAGTTTTCAGAGTAGGGTTTCAGTGGGAAAAGGGAAATAGTTTCTGTAGGTTACCCTGTGAAGTCTGTCCCCCTAGGAATGAGTTCTGAAGCTCCACAGAGTAACCTCACTATCCTGTGCAGGGAATATTAAATAATACCATAATATTGTAAATATAATTTACAATTAAAGTGTCCAAACTGAACAGCTGTTGGGACATAAACCACGACTGAGAGGGCAGCCAACACTGAGGCTACCACAAGACAGAAGTCCCAAAACCCAAGGAAGCAAGCCATGATTTCCAGAAGCAAGGGAGTAAGCCAAGGGTGGCACACAAACAGGATGCTGCTATGGCTGGATCCCAGAAGCCCTGGTGTGTGCAGCATGAGACAGTGTTAACACCATTTGTGAGAAGCAAGAATTTATTTTGTGTACACCCTTCCAGTACAGAAAGTCATGCCTGACCAAAAAGGAAAGTTAATTTGGCCTAGTTTAGTAAATTCCTAAAACTCTGCCAAAGCATTGTCCAGACAACACAAGACGTAAGTACTGGCAAGCTTCTGCTCTCAGAAATCGCAGTCTTTCAAAAAGTCATTTAACCTCTCTGCAGCTCTATTTATTTGCAGTATTTTTCTGTTGTAGAAAGAGCAACAGCTACATAAGTAGTGTATAAAGGCAAGAAATATTCAGGCTTGGGGAAATCAGACTCCAGACACATCATGACAGATGTCCTGCCTTAAATAGCAGCAGTAACGTTCCAGTACTTGATAGCCCAACTAACACTCCAGAATAGTAGAAAACATAAAACATTAATGAAGATGATGTGATAAATCTGTTTCAAATAAGTTGCCACTGCTCTTTCTTCTTTCATTAAAAAAAAAAAAACCAAGAAGAATGTGCTATGTAATTTGAGTTATACCCTTGATAGTGTATTTGAAAGGAACAAATTAAGGATGCAGTTCTCTGTTAAGAGATATCTTAGGTGAAGTCTGGAAAACTGAGTGGTTTTGGGTGTGGAGGGGGTAAAAGAGATTGGGAAGACTGGGTCATAATGAAAGAGACTAGCATAAAGAAAAAGAGGAATGCTCAGTACAGTCCCAGTGGAGTGATACAACAAGCAAACTTTCAACCTGAAGCTTCCAGCTTGTAGTACACATCACACACTGGTGATATGCAAATCACATTGATATGGGACACAAGTGTTAGCCAAGTGTTGCCAAGGAGAACACACAAGCCCACATGTGCATGTGTGTATGCATCCACGTGTGCACCCCGAGTCGTGCTGATCCAAGGAACTACCCAACCGCCACGAGCAGAAACCCTGACAAAGCAACTCATCAAACACATTGCTGTATTTAATACAGGGATCATGTTCAGTTGCTACAACTGTCATATTTGGAGACTTGAGTGGGTAAAAATAATTGAGGAATAAAGACAGTCTCAGGCTTGTAGGTAATTGACAAATATTCAAGCCCAGTATCACGCACAGTGAATACAAGTGACTGGAAACATCTGAGCAAGTGATCTACTGTTTATCAAGAGTAGCATTTCTCACAGCAGCTCTCTGGAGGCCACACCACAAAAACTAGAACATTCTGAACAACTTTAATACACAAAACTAATGACTGTTTTACAAGAGTTAGAAGTTTTCCATAATAAGAATTTGTAGCTTCCTGTGCAAGAAAGAATGCCAATTCATACCAATTTGTTCATGGAAATTTTTTTTCAGGCTTCCTTAAGAAATTAACCTCTGTAACACCAAGATTACTTTCTTTGTTTCAGCAGAGACTGGCCTGCTTTTAAGTTCTCATGTCAGTCTTTGCAAAAGAAACATTTAATGAAGTAGCATATAGTTTATTGGAAGTACAGTGTCTACTGTTGCACCATGAAAGTACATTTGTTTGTTACCCTAGGAATTTCAAAAGTGATCCTAATTCTCAAAGACAGTATTTCAGGTGCTCCCCCTCTTTACTGCATTTGGAAAGATCTTTTGGCGAGGCTGAAGTTCATCACAAAACCACTCTGGTCCTTGGCTTCCTTACTCCACACATATATATGGCCCTTCGGGGGTTTTGCTTTTGATTTCAGCAGCTCATTGTTGGCAAGCACCTCCTGGGATCACAGAAAGAGTCTAACCAAACACTGCTTTAAAGATTTCTTTTAAAATGCTACTAGGTCAAGACTCCAATAGTAAAGTCAGATGAAACAAAATCACTGGTATCTTCTTCTTTGCAGCTCCTTACTAGAAGGAGTATTAGGTTCCCAAACCAAGGAATGGAAATTTATATCTCACCTGGAATGTTTCATTCGCCATCTCCCTGCCCACACAAATGCCTTCAAGTTGTCTGTGGCTGTACTGTCCCAGCAGGATACACTACACAGTGCATTTCAGACATGAAGTTCATTACGGAAGTATCAGCTGAGCACCCCTCTCTTAAACCACAAGTTTTAAGATCCTGAAATGCATACCTAGCAGAAGTTAACTATGCTACTGTTAGCTTTTATTAATATAAGTCACTGAAAGTTGTTTTGCTGGGTTCAGTGCCACTTAAATTCAGAATTAATTTAATTTCGAGCTAGAATAATCAAACTTGCATTCCATACCACAAATTCATATAAACAACTTACTTCCATACTCCAGGCTTTTGCTTGCAAGAGGAAGACAAGGACTGCTGCCAACCCACAAAATCAACACAAAAATAGGCATTTGTATGCAAGTTGTAAAGTCAGGCATGTACCAAATATCATGGAGACAAGACAAAAAAAGGTATTTAAGGAAAAAAAAAACCAACAAAACAACACAACAACCAAGTCCTTTGTCTGTCTACTATTGGCACTCTACAATATAACAGGAGGGAAGAGGACAGGCACTGGGGAGAGCATCCAGGAGAGCATTGGTGCAATCCCACAGTCAGGGTGTTTACAGAGTTCTGGGGAGTCTGCTCTAAGCTTTGCAAGGGTCAAGTTTTGTAGAAATGCCTTTTAAGTAATATTTGTCACAGCGTATGCTTTAAACCACAAATGACAAAATAACTTAAGTAATTTAAGCCTAAAACAAACAGTATGAGCTAATCAGGAATACATAAGTTAAGCAGTCTTGTGGAGTAAGACAGGAGAAGAAGGAACAGCTACTTTTTAGCAGTTAACACATAAATGCTGGTTACATATGGGAGTGCAGCCCCACATGCAGGGCAGAAACAAGGCAAAGCATCCAGAACACAAATAACTGTAACAGGCAACCATAACAACAGCTTAATTAAGCCAGATCCTTACTGATCAGTATTACCTCAGTGAATACCCTTCGTTTTCTTTGTGTGATTTTGTTCATTATTTAAGCTTTTGCATAAGTAAGGTTCTTTCAAACCCTTGAATCTTTCCAGTGATAGAGACAATTGTGTGTAAGCAGGCATACACAGCTACATACAGGCCAGAGTCATGAACCCCACAACTTGTGAGATGACAGGCACCCAAGCTAACCAGTGTACAGGACAGCCCACGATAAGAGCTGCAACAACCACCCTGGGGAGAAACAACTTAAACTGCCCAAGTTAGAGATGACAGCTCTCATCACACATCAGCCTGCGTCTTGGGGAAGCAGCTCTACCTGCCACTGCTCTATTTCTGTCTTTAAATTAACACATAATATAATTCTTAGTTTCAGAGAGCAGTGGAAGAGTCAGTGAAGTGAAGCAGGCGAAGCAGCACTTACCACTAGCTGTGCAAAGGAAATCATTAACAACAGCAAAAGGAAACAAAGGTTGAAGGGATTAATTCAAGTTATATTTTCAGAACAGCAATTTCCCTGCTGCTGGAAATGCTGCTCTCCTGTGCAATCCACAAGGTCTCCTCCTCTGCTAAGCCTTATGGCTGTCAGTTTTCCTGGAGTTGGAAGGCATTAGACAGACATGTCTTTAAATTGGCTGGGAAGCCAATATAAGTTTAGAGGAAACTTTAAAATAAATGTTTTCCCCTGTAGGGGATGGAACAAATTTAAGCCAACTTAACAATGTTGACAGAACCTTTCATTTAAAAGAAAGAGGAAAAAAACCCCAACAAACTAACAGATTTCTCCAATGCTCTAATTCCATGCTTTTCCAGAATTTACACCAACTTGGTTAAGAACAGTTTTTGGGTACTTTTAAACATGTTTGGCAATTTACTGCCATATAAAGTCATATCACCTGACTTCCCACCACCTTTTGTGAGAAATAAGTATTTGTTTCTCCTCAAGCCTTTAATAATTGAACATCTCTTAACAGCCAGATACTGTCTTCCTCCTCTGCTCAGCTGAGGACAAACCAACCCCTCCTTACTTTCATACTTCTCGAATTCCAGTGCTCCCAATCTTGTCTATGTCCATTCCCAGCCAAAAGGGTTCACGATTTAATCAGCAGCACATAAAAATAAAACATTAAAAAAAAAGAAAAATAAAGAAAATTAAGAAGCTTCTCTACGACAGATGTTCCCCCTCCATTCCCCACCAATCTCTCCCTGCTCTCAGTGTTGCCTTCCTCTATTTCTGAAGTGTGTCTTGAAGTCTGCTGTTCTGGATGAAAACCCATTACCTGTTTTCTGAAGAACTTTTCACACACATAGCTACTGAATCCAGAATACACATTCATTTCTACATTTTCGGTATTAAAGCTAAGCTAATATCCATGACTTTGCTCAACTAATGTAACTAAGTATCTAATATGATCATTTCAAACTATCAGTCTGTATTTCTGCTACGACTTTAGACAAATACTGATCCAGTACTCCAACATTCACCTTGAAAAAGTAATTTTCCAGAAGACAAGAGCAAGCATCTGGCCAAAGACAGTGTTTCAACTTCTTTTAAGACACTAGCATTAGAATGGAAAGTTCAAACTCAGCTATTTGCAGATATGAAAAACAGATCCTGAAATACACTACCTTAAACCAAGAGACTTCTCTTTTTGTTTTTGTTTTGTTTTTACACGGCAATGGTCTATCATTAAGCCAGAGTCATCCTTTTATTAGCATAATTTAGGTAGTATTGATGTTTAATATGAACACAAAAGACAAAGCCAGCTAGGACAGAGTAGGCCCTGTAAAGGGGGAAATCTTTTTATTCTTTTTTTTAAAAAAAGTAGGAAAAAAGAAATATAACTACCGTCACCTGAAAATTTCCTGTCTGAATAATAGGAGCCTGGGGCAAAAGGCAGCCTTTTCTGTTATCAACTGCAAGAATGCACAAGTCATTCCCTTTGCCATAATATGATTCACATAGCCAGGAAAATTCAAATTTACATTCTTCAACTATGAACTGTATCAAATATGTTTCAAAAAAAAAAAAAAAAAAAGCCTGATTTATCCCCTTGAATGGAGGTATGGAATACTAGTTAATGAAACCAGCACAAGCCTCTGAAAACTTACCTTTATCGCTATCTTTAACAATTTCCTGCAGCAACAAAGCATATGCTCCTTCTGACCCAGAGTTTCAAACTGACATTGTATAACAGGTTAAGTGTTTAGAACAGTAACTTTGGTCATTAACAGAAAGACTCCCCTTTTCTAAAGGTTCTTGAATCTGCTCTGTTCAAAACTTTGACTGAAGTTCACCACAGGAAGATAGTCTACCTTTTAAATTCTGTATCTACAGGGAGATGGATTATAGATTCACTGCTGCAGAAAAGAGGTGCTCAGCCACATAAAACCTTTTCTGGGCATTTCCTATTCCTTTCATAGCAGGGCAACAGGCTGGATGGAAAAATCCACAAGGAAGGGCTCAGACAATGGTCTTCACCCGGACTTTACACTGACAAGCATTTTAGGGCCCCTATTCTTTCCTCAATGAATGCCCATCAGATCAGAGCAGTGCTGCAGTCAAGGTGGAAGCAGTTGACTGCGAGGAAGTGAAAGA
>JBCJKH010057641.1:0-15532 GCA_039877255.1 Loriculus beryllinus
AAGAAATTCTTTCCTGTTAGGGTGGTGAGGCACTGGAATGGGTTGCCCAAGGAAGTTGTGAATGCTTCATCCCTGGTAGTGTTCAAGGCCAGGTTGGACAAAGCCTTGAGTGCCATGGTTTAGTGTGAGGTGTCCCTGCTTATGGCAGGAGGGTTGGAACTGGATGATCTGAAGGTCCTTTTCAACCGTAACAATTCTGATTCTAGGGTTTTATGAAATAAAAGAAAATAGAGCCTGTAAGTAATGACACACAGTTGAAATTCAGGAGGCTTTGAGAGGCACAAGACTTCAGACCACATCAGTATCTTCCTTCCTTGGACATCCATCTATAGAAGGACAATATTTATTTTTTTTTTTTTCCACCTGTAGTTTGATTTTCACTTCCTAATGCAAGCCTGTCTCATGCTCTATACTTATATTGCACTGAGGAAGTGGAGGGTGATTTCTGTCAGTATTACTAGATGTTGCAGCAGCATATCTCACAATAAAATAGTATTCAGTCTGACAAATATCCTAGACATGACATTCAGTCCCTTGGGTGGATGAGTCAAAGTGGACAGTGACGTTCAGGAGCAAAAGCTGACATTGATTTCAGTTCATGTCCTTGGGGACATGGCCCTGAATTTTCTCCTATATTTGTATTTTGACCAATACCTGGAGCTAGAAATAAATTGGTTTTTATTCTTCTGTCTTCTTTCAAGGACTGCTTTGATATAAGGATATTATCTGTTACAGGAAATGATAAACATATTGTCACCTTTATCATATTTTTCAGAGGAGTGTGCCCTCCCGAAAACTTGTGAACAAATAACGTCTCCAGAAGATGTCTGATGTAGTGTAAACAGTGGCAGAAGCAGGCCAAGCTGGAAGGGAAAAAAATCAACGTAAGTGGAAACTGCTCTTTACTACTTCACAATTTAATGCCACAAAAGGAGTAAGGACTAATATTCTAAAACTGCAGTCACACTGAATTCATTGAGATATTGTCTTAATTGAAGCCTCTGTATCCAAAGATTAATGGAATCATTTTCAATTTTATAAAAAAGTTGTTTTCATTTTGCAGACAAGCAACTTATTTTTACTAGCCTTGAATTAAAGAGTTCCTTGAGCTCTGAATGTGATACATAGTTTTGACAAGACATTAAAACAGGACAGCTGTGTATAAAAGCAAGCATCTGCTGTGCTTTTCCAGAAGATGTCTCCCATGTTTTAAGGCCACCTTAATGCTCCTGTGGAATGTATCTGACATTTAAAAACATTCTGAATATCTTCTGAATGGTTTCTTTGTCCTTTGCCAACTCAACTAGCTGCATGGAGGTAGTTTGTATTTCATTTCCTTGTGGGTGCAAAATGAGATTTTGTTGCAAAGTTAATCTATGCTGATGGCTTTTTTGTTGCACTTTACAATGAAATGAGGTAATTGTTGTAGAAATTATTTTACTGATTCCTTTTTGAGGAAGGTTATGAAACAATAACAGGCGTTGATGATTTGCTTCCGAGAATAAGTTGCAGCTCATAGAGATTGAGTTTCAGAAACAAATGTCAAGAGTGATTCCTGGTGGCATTTTATCTTGGTTACATTTACCGCATTACCAGAGCCTGTCTCACAGCAAACCAATTATAAGATATAAATGAAAAGTGGTTTTCAGCATATGAAATCTCAAAGAGTCAAAGATTAAACAATTTCAAAGTAATTAAACCAGAGAGAATTGAACTAAGAAAATTTCAAACAATTAATGACTTATCTAAAAGTCTGGAGCAAACTTTAAGCTTTGCTGGGAATTTTAAAATTAATTTGGCTTAGGATGACAACCTCAGATGAACCCATTAAGGGGTGGCCACTGGAAGGATTCCACGCATCCCTTGCCCATTTAAAATAAGGTTAAGGTATTGCTAACTCTTCTGTGCCATCAGAATTTATCTTCTTGTGAATGTATGAGCAAGAAAAGGAAGTCAAGCGTCTTGCACTCGACTTGAATTCAGCTGTTATGTGTTCTCTTTCCCAGTTCCACTAACTCCCTTAATGTATTTCCAAGTCTCTGTTTCTCCACCTGTAGAAGGCATTATTACTCACTGTGTTTCTCTGCTGTATACCAACAACCTTGATTCTGCAATCATAGCATGGAAAAAATACTGTGGGAAAGCAGTACAGTTTGTTGAGGCTCCTAGTTCAGTTAATTGAGGCTCCTAGCTCCCCCAGTTCCCAGTGCTCCAACTTGTGCAGCCAACAGGCTTTTCTTGATCATGTTTCACCCCTTTGCCAGGCACTAATCCTCCAGAATGGAGAGTTACACTGAAGGGAATTAAGTTCCTTAAATATAGAAGTTCTCGCTTGCTTGGTGCATTAACCACCATCCTGTGGAGGCGGGTACAGTTGGTGGTGAAAGTGCCTTGATCATCCTTGGGGGTTACCGTGAATAGTGATTGCCACTTTCTTGTCTGCAAGAGTTTTTAATCCCTGACATTGATCAAGTCTGCTTTGTTTTTTCCGGAATTCTGCAGAAGGCTTGGGAATGGCAGGGGCTGTTGAAGGTCATAAAAAGCTATCTTGGCTGTCTGTTCTCTCTTCATTGTTTTTTGGCACATTTTTGAGTGCTAGCAGACTAAGCAGATTGTTTCATTGTGGTCAGCTCCTGCTGTGTTATATCAGAGCTGTTTCATTTTCCTTGTTAGTATTACTCTTCCAGTGATGGAAGGAAGCAAAGCTATCTGGTTTATGCTCGTATATGAGCTCCTCAGATTTATTTCTGTACAACCTGTTCTCTTCACCGTTTTATACTTGTAGCTGAGCTCTTATTTTTGTTTGTGACTTAAGTTTTTTATTTCTAAAAAAGTCTTTCAGAACACAAACATGTAGAGTATGGTCCCATAGAAATAGTTCATTTTGAAGAGGTTAGTCTCCTGTGGTGATTTAGTTTCTCAGTTGTTCTTGTCCTGACTTATGTCATGTAGATCTCTCAGAATTCCTCCTTGTTGTGCCTAGGTGAGAGCTAGTGTGGAGGTAATTATCTTCTGTGCTGGATGCTGATGCTACTCATATTATGAGTGGGAATGTGCTGTAAGGATACTAGGAGTAGGACACCTGAAGTCTTGTCCTCTCTTCCCTGTCAAGTGTGACTTTGGATGACTACTGCTGTGGTTTTTATTTCACCTTCTGTTCATGCTCTGAGTCTAGAGTGCAGACTACTTGGGGAAAATATGACACCTTCCATTGTGACCAGGTGCAGTGACCACTGCAACTGAGATCCCATTTTTGGTCAAGCTTTTGAGTGCTGCTAGGATATCAAATTGCTATTGATAATAACAGTCTGAAACTCCCACTGCCTCTGAGACCATGCATGCAGCCTCAGAGCCTCTGTAACCTTCTCAGCCCTGGAAATGCAGTCTCCATCCCTCTGTTTCCTTGTCCTCCAGGAAAATATTTCACATAAGTCACTTACTGAACCACTGGGTGCCGAAAGTTCTTCTTAGTTTCCACATGATCATAGATAGTTGAGAGGCGAATGTAAAAGAACAGATATATTAGAAGAGGCCCAGTGTATTCTGTTAGAAAAAACTAGAAGTGAAAAAGAAAATAAATGTATCAGAGTAGGAAATTGTACTAATAAAGGCATAAGAAAAACAATACCCTTATCCACAACCCCTACTTGTCCTTTGAATGTATCTAGAAAATGAAAAAGAGATTTCTGTGCAGTACATTAACCCAGTCAGGACTGCTTCCTGGAAGGTGGTCACAATCACTGTTATCTCCTCTTTATACATTTGGCTGTGCCATTGGATGCCTATTAGGAATCTAAATAATACTGAAAATTGTGGTCCAAAAGCTGAAGGCAGCTTGCTTGACACCAGTGTTTTTTGCAATTAAGTGCTCCATCCGATAAAACCCAGCCAAGCATGACAGAGGCAAGCATAGCTTTGAATCCTGGTTGCTAGCAGAGTCACCTGGAAGGGAGAGTTCATGGCTTGAAATTTGGTGGCTGGTATAGGAGCAGGACCTGCCTGCCTGGTGTATGGCCCTTTGAGCCTGTACTTTAGTGGCTGAGTGGAACTAATCCCTGTGCAGAAGAAGAATCCTGTGGTGGGCAGACTGAACAAGTAAGTTATGCTGTAAACCAGAAAGAAATAGCTTCATCTCCACATTGTCACCCCTGCTAGCCATAGAGAGACAAGAGGAGATGTGGGGACACGGACAGAAGGTAGAGCTATAGTGCTGCCTATTAGCCACCCTCAGTTTTACATTCTGGCTTTGATTTGGTGCAGCCTGTATGGCCTTTTGTCAGGGCACACTCTTAAGCTACAAACAGCTGGAAGAAGTAGAACATGGTTAGAGTGACATGAGGCCTAGATTTGATCATCTGTCCCCACTGGGTTGAATCTCAGAATAAAAAGGAAATGGTGTAGTCCTACATACTTACAGAGATCAGCAACTGGCAAATCATAACTCAAGTGCATAGTATTGCTTAAGGGGTAGAGAGTCATAACTCTACATAAGGCCATTTGGCTTTAAGGTGGCTATTTGCACTGCTATGGAATTGTAATATATAAATACCTGTGGCTTAAGGAAGCAACAGCAAATTTAGACTACCTTTCTTAAAAGCAGTAGTTGACAGGCAGTCTGAACCCCAGTAGGCTATTCTTCTAATCACTCTTCAGACGAGCTTTGAAACAGAAAGGTTTACCTGCAGAAATATTCTGCAATTAGATTTCCCTCATTTGGGACCCCTAGTACCATTTTTTCCTCTATTACAGAGGGAAACTTTTTTGAAATGTCAGCCTTCTATATCAGGACTGTCTCCAAAAGTGTCATTCTTAAGTGCTCTCTATCACAGAAATGTAAAATTCTCTTTTTTTCCATGTGGCACCATGATTTCTGTGCTCTGTTTAGGCTCCGCATGATCCCAAATGTGGAGGGGGGTGTGTACGGAAACATTTAATCAAGGAGTTTCTAAGAGCCCACATTGTTGTGGAATGCATCACAGCCAAGAGCTTATGGAGTTTTGTCCTAATAGCAGTTGCATGGGTCTGTTCCTAACTGTGAGACCGCTGTGTTAGGCGCTCTGCAATTACTGGTAAGAGACAACCTCTGCTATGAAAATGGGATACACCAAGTATGGACAATGGTGGCATAGAATACAGAGATGCAGATAGTATGGTCTGGACAGGATAGTATAAGAGCTCTGGAGTAAACTGCTTTCTTCAGTGTAGCTTTTCCTGTCAGTCATGACTTGCACTGCAGAATACACCTGTAACTGCCAGCTTTTATCATCTGTTTGGCATGAGCATATTACAAAGCTGCCAGGAAAAGTTTGGCAGGACTTAGTACAAAATTATGGTTACTTGTCACTGTATCAAATGTTCCCCCTTGCTCCCTGGCTGACGTCAGATGCTGTAGGAGAAGGAAAGCTTCAGAATGCAGTAAAATAATACATTCTGTATTTAACAGCCAAAGCTACCAGCCTTGTGATGCCTCAATACCTGTGACTAGAGGAGGAGGTTTTTTTGATGTAGGAAAGGGGATGCCGAGCCTCCTATCATAGCAATTCAGAGAAGCAGCAGAGAGTACCAACAGCAGCTCTTGAGCTGGGATTTATGGAAGTGAGCAGTGTCAGCATGCTCAGGGTGCTTTACAGGCTGGGGATGAGGTCCTGTCTTATCTGTGTGTCAGTCGCTTCAGACACAACGTGTTTATCACCCATGTGGAGGCAGGCAGCCCAGAGTCAGCTGTGAGATTGGCAATCAAAGTAGGTATTGTCTGACAGATGACTGTCTGGCAGGACTGTGTTTGCCTTTGTCATAACTACATCACACTGCTGGAACATAGTTAAGATCAGTAGCATTCTGGTTTTCAGGATGAGATTTTTCTTGCTGTAGTGTTTTTCTTTGGGTTTGGGTTTTTTGGTTTTTTTTTTTTTTTTTTCACATTTTGGGTGAGTTTCAGTCTGTTTCCCTCTGTTGCATCTCCCATGCTGCAACCTCTGCTCTCCTCCAGCTCAATGATTTTAAATTCATCAGAAATGAAAAGTAAGTTCCACTAGGGTGGGCAGAGAAATTCTGCTAAAAATCCCAGGAGTTCAAGCAGGTGGAAGGGAAAGAAATCTTAAATTAACACAAAATTACTATCAGTTCACACTGCTGAGAAACAAAGGCAAGCACCATTCTTTTACCATTGATTCTTAATGAATATATGAAATTAAATCTACCTAGTATCTTCATACTCATTCTATAGCTGACTAATTGCTGGGCTTGGGGAGTTATTAGATGTGTTGAGGATCAGTTCATTGTATCACTTTTACAGATGCTCGAAACCCGTACAAAATTACTAAGATACTAGTTCCTGCTAACGTATTTTGCAAAAATGATAAAAAAGATTAAAGAAAACCCTGAAAATAATAACATATTGTAGTTTGTGAACAAAAGAAATATGATTTTGCAAAGGAAAAAAAAGCATTTATTTAAAACAAAGTATTTTTCTTCTGTAGAAATGTAAAATGAATCCAGTATTTAGAAAAGATTACTTTTTCTTAATCATCTTGTGGGTCTGCCTAGATTATTTTGATGTATTTGGTACAGGCAAATATGGTGGTCCACAGTGAAAACAAAGATCTTTTTCTGAAGGAGCTTTACATCTCTATTACAGTGTACATAGCTCAACAGAATTTAGCTGCTGAGCTCATCATTAACTCTCTGAAGAAAGAAAACAGAAGATTGCCCATTTTTTTCCACATCTGTACACTGTGTTTTATAACTTGTGTGATGTCCAGTTTTTTTATCTTCTCTCCAGTGTCTGGCATTGTATGCTATATACCTCTTAGTGGCATAAAGTGCTGCTCTTGAATCAAACTTCTCCCAGGCATGAGCTCATTACAGGCCGGTAAACTTAAGCTTCTTAACTGTCTCAATTATCAGGTCCTTGGGGAACTGATTCAGTAATACCTAAACTGTAAACACCTACTACATATATAACAAAACAGACCTGTAATATGTCAAAAGAGAGCTCAGGTGGGGTCTTCATCATTCAAGAGGTGATGAGACAAATAGAAAAACAATACAGGATAGCCAATTCACAAACCAGCAAGGCACCTCATCTTTCATAAGCCAGACTGTACATGCTTCTACTGTCTGTGTTCAAGGCCAGGTTCAATGGGACTTTGAGCAACCTATTCTAGTGGATGGCATCTCTGTTCATGACAGGTGGTTGGAACTAGGTGAGCTTTAAGGTCCCTTCCAACTCAAACCATTCTGTGATTCTATGATCTCTGCTCAGATGATCATGCTAGTAGCATCTTGCTGACCTGAGTAACCACAAGGTCAGGAATTATGATTCCAGACCTTATGAGGCAAGGGGTATATTTAGGGAGATATGAATGCAGCAGAGGTGAGAGAAGCTCTCTAAAATTATTTAGGGGAATGTGAGGTGAATTTTTTGGCTAACACAGTGCCTGGGACCATCTCAGCAGGTCTGCTACAGGAAATGGAAAGGGTTTTGATGTGAGATAATAGTACTGTGTGTACTGCTTGGAAAAAGGCAGAAAAGGACAAAAATAAGCTATAAACAGAGGGGGTGGAATGGAGGGAGCCTGAAAAAAAGTCCAACAGAATCTTTACAAATGAACAACCCATGGATTAGCAGTCTTCACATAAGGACATCAGCTAATTACTCTCTGTAATGTTTATGACATGCCCTTTCAGTAATACCACACAGCATACCCTATCTTGTATCATGTTGCCTTTTGGCATAATCTCACATTATCTCATTTATGACAAGCCGCAGAGCGGAGCTGAGGAAAGGCCATACAGCCTTTTCCGTACTCATCCCCTCCTGCAGCTCTTTCCATACCATGTAGGGTCACTTTCCCAGTTCATTGGTGCTAGTTGTGATGTTTTCTATTCCACTGCCAACAGGATGTCTGGGTTCATGCAGGGGAAGCAGAGGGCATGGCATGAGGATGATACCTGCAGCCAGGACAATGACTTTTTGGTCATTGCCTAAAGCTCTCAGCACAGTGAGAGATACAAAATAGCATGAGCGTGTCCTGGATAACTCTGGAAAAGCAACTGCAGTTTATAAATTATCTATCAGACAGAGCTCAGTTTCTCTGATAAATGTGAAGCAAAGGCACTAGTTTCAGGTCTGAGCGAGGGTCAGACTGACACAGTAGGTACTACATAAAGAGGAGCATTACTGATATCAGACAGGCAATCACTATGTGTGAGTGTATGCAGCACAGCTGGGATTTCTGAGAAATCCAAGAGAAACAGGCAGTTGAACACCCTCAAGTCTCCAAGTCATATCCAACTTTGCATCTAAGTACCATAGACTCCCTTTATAATCCCAGCCCTAAATGCTCTTAGCTAATGATCATTAAGGAACATTATTAATTTCTGGAATAATTTCTACTTTGTATGATTTGCTACCTCATTAAAACCCATATAGTTACCTGGATATGATAACGGCATAATTTTAGCAGCACTTCTTAAATCTTCACCTCTTTGAATTTTGCATTTTCATGTTTGCAAAAATCTGCAACAGCAGCAGCTCTTTTGCATCAGATAGTACAAATCTTAAGGGTTGCTTAAATATTCAATGATTTTTGTTCCAGTTCTCATGGAACTGACTAACTCACTCTAAAACCATAAAGAGTGCAAGCAGGGGCACCTGAAACTTCCCTTTTCTTAGAGTATTTCAGGCTGCAGCTCAATATTTACTGCAAATACCAAAGATAGGGATGGATCTGCTATAAGATTTTATAGGAAAATTGCAGCTGACTCAGGCCAGATTCAGGAGATGGGGAGAGAACAGTGGTGGATGCTGTTTGTCCCTGATCCAGGCCTGTGCTCCCTCTGGGCGAAGTGAGGTGAAATCCCAGCTTCTTTCTTCTTGTGTCTTCTCCTAAAACTGAGTTGTCTGAAACCACTGGTTTAGCATCAGACCACTTCATACTCTGGTCAAGAGTCTTCCCTGGGAGCACAAGACTTTTCACATTTCTTACCCAAAATGGAAAACTACTGCAAATTAATTAATGCTTTTCTCTTACACACACTTATTATACATGTTATGTATGCAAAGCACTCAAGTTCTGTTTGTAACCAAACACCAATGTGAGTTCAGATTTGCTGCCAAATCTCTATCGGGCTTAGACAACATTTTGAAATCTGTCACATAATGTGTATAATTTTAAAATGTATATTTATCATCTGCTATGTAGATACTTAAATGGGAGAGTTCTTTTTGACACCTGGCAATTATTAATAACCTCAAGCAGCTCTTCCGCATTGCCTTTCATCTAGAAGCCTCAAAGCAATTTGCAAAGAGGAAAATACTATTATTTTCGTGATGCACATCTGGAAACTGAAATACAGAGAAATTCAGTGACTTGTCAAGGTCAACAGAACAGACAAGCTATGCAAAGAATAAAAAAGGGGTACCTGGTACTCTCAAACACTGGTTCAGTCTGATTCAGTCTCCCAAACCCTGGTTCACTCTCACCTTTGTGCTCTCCTTACCCCTAGTATGGGATTGAGCAAAAATTTCCCATACAAAATTATTTTGATAGGCTTGTACATTCTAGAGGGACTAAAACTTCTCTAAATTTGTGTAGATTAACAAATAGTCAACCTCTCTATACAAATAGGGAAGGATCTGCACTTATAAGCACCTTACATCAAGTAGCTCTTTGTTTCTTAAGCAGCAGGAAGGGTTTAAGCGTAAAGTTGTGTATAACTGAAGGAAACAGCTTTTTCTGTTTATGCTTACTGATTTCCCTCTATCTTCTTTTTGTAGTTGAATTGGTAAAAACTCAAGGGTATTACTATAAACACACATGCATGAGTTCTCCAGCCTGTACTGTGCTCAACAACAACTAAAGCATTCACCATTCAAAATCAATTTTCCTAGTAGCTCTTTAACTCTCTTTGGCACCTGAAAAGATGGCAAATTGGCATGGTCCATCATGAGCTAGTGGCATTTGTTGTTGAGACCAAGAGAAATTATTGCAACACTGTTTGCCTTATCAGAAACAACGTCTGAGGAATCCCAATTGCCAGCTGGGCAGTTTCACAGTTCTCTTCCCTTATCAATTGACTTCATGCTGCCACTGGGCGATAACAAAGAGCCAAAAGTACACGTGGCCCAAGGAAACGCACAAACAAGTAGAACCACGGCAAGAAATCAGGCAAATGCAAACTGCTGTGTCCTGATAACTCTGAAGGTTGAAAATTATTAGACTTAATCAAATAGTTAGACCCATCTTGTGTGTGTAGCTTGTTTCTGTGAAAGGTTATAATGTTTTGAAAGTTCATAACATTTGACTGGCATCAGCTCAAGACTTGGCCAGTTGTAACAAGGTAGAGAAACACTTACTGTGTGTTCAAGCAAAAACCCCTGCCAAGTATAAGCTGTTAACTATAAAATGGAGGTACTTTGCATTACGATTAATTGTAGTTGGGAAAGGTGTGTAGAGGAAATAGTGACATGTTTTTTTTCCTGGAGATCATTTTCTATGATCAAATTGCCTATTGATCCAGAAGCTTTAGCAATGAAAATCCACATGGGGATTTTTCTCTCTGTGACATTTCGTTGTTCTTTAGTCAGTCACAGATCTGCACAGAATCACACATTCTATTTGGCACTGTTGTTAAGTTTTCCATGTACCCACAATTCCCTGAAAGTGTTACTCAATTTGTAGGATCCTGTCTCACATCTGACTGTGTTTGAATGCAAGCTTTGATATGTAGCCACTGAGAAATACATTCAAAGACATTCTCCACTGACACATCCCACAGATCCTCCACTTTCTCTGTTACCTTGATGTCAAGTTCCTTCCGAAGCAGTGACCATACAAGTTTTCTTACATTATCTTCTTCACACTGGCCCAGTAGTTTGCTGGGATTCCCAGCCCTCCCACTCCTTCAAATTCCTCAGATCCTGTCTTTTTTTTCCCTATTATAATTATCTGTACTTCTACATCCTATTGAACAGGTTACTGAAGTCTCTTTTTCCCTTCCCAAATTATGGGAAACATCTCAGGTTGTTCCCCATGGAAAGCTCAAAGCTGCCCTGAGGATAGAAAAGATGGAGAAAATCAATCTGCAGCAGTTTGGCTACCTCTTCTTCAAACACATCAATACTCATTAATTGCTTCGTATCACACTCATCCCTCAGACTTCATGGGATTGTTCTACATTTGCAGGACCAGCTGAGTGAGCTCTGCCAGCCACAGTCAGAGCAAATTTATTCCTTCCCTATTCACCACCCACTCACACCCACAAGACAGAAGAAAACTGGTACTTGTGCACCAGTAAAATGGGAGGGGAGAACCATATTGACCCAAACTCTGCCTTCCTCCAAGAGAAGAGGTGCACCTAGTTATTCAATACAGCATGCACTTGCCCACTGTGTACACCTGCTACACATAACTGCAAAGATTCAAACACAGATCTCTTGGCTTGTTCATTTTCCACAATGTCTAACTCGGTATCTGAATGGGACCCACAAGGATGCCAGAGAGGGACTCTTCATCAGGGAAAGCAGCAATAGGACAAGGGGCAATGGGTTTAAACTTAATCAGGGAAAGTTTAGATTGGATATAAGGAGGAAGTTCTTTACTGTTAGGGTGGTGAGGCACTGGAATGGGTTGCCCAGGGAGGTTGTGAATGCTCCATCGCTGGAAGTGTTCAAGGCCAGGTTGAACAAAGCCTTGGGTGGCATGGTTTAGTGTGAGGTGTCCCTGTCCATGGCAGAGGGGTTGGAACTTGATGATCTTAAGGTCCTTTCCAACCCTAAGTATTCTATGATTCTATGATTCTAGTTGCAAACCAAGAAAGATTCCTATCCAGCTAGAGACTGAGAATTACAAATGATGACATATATTTATCCATTCTGTAACTTGTAAGTTATTAGTGAAAACAAACTAAGTGAAATTCACTTGTACAAGTATTAATTTCATGTGGAAGTGATCTGATTTCATAGTTACATATATAGATACATGCTTAACTCACAGATTTTAGTGTTTTCACTGAGTGTTCCAGCTTCTTTATCTTCTTCTGCTGGTTTTGTATTTGAATCTACCATAAAAAAAAAAAAAAACAAGAGCAAAAGACACACTAATTATAATCGTTAGTGCAAATCCAGCATTTTACCTCAACTGTTCTAGTTCAAAAGAGCATTTTGTACATGTTTTCTAGTTTGACTAGGCTAAAAACATACTGTTTAGTAAAAATAAACTTAATCTAGATAGCAATTGGTTAAAAGTTGCAGCTCAGGATGAGAAGAAACAGTAACAGTTGAATTACTCTCAGGTGAATGAACGGAAAAAAAAGCATGGGATACTTATTCCCAGGACAGTCTTGCAGAGAAATTGCCAAAACCAGGGAGAGTTTATGGGCTAAAGAAATGAGGATGTAGTTACACTAATGGCAAACAAAGAATATGCTTTCTCCCATCTGACCACTACTGCATCACATAATTCCATGTGCGTAGAATGCCATTTTCCATTTTCCTGTGAAATCAAAAACATTTTTCACTGAAATTACATTCTTTCCAACTGCATGATTTTAATCATTGAACTTAAAAAATACCAAAAATGCCAGAACCCGCCCACTTTTCCTTCATTCCAGCAAATAAATTTCAACACAGAGATGAAAGCTAGAAATTCAGTCCAAAAGGTAAACAAAACAGAACAGTGCCCTGTAATATTAGCAACAAACATTAAAATATCATTGCACAATATTAATTCTCACAAGTAGCCACCTTTGCTTCCTTAAGCTCCTTATCAGAAGTATTCAATAGCAATTCTTTTTCCAGCTGCTCAGATAGTTTGCCAATTACAGCCAGTTCTTTACACAGGTGATCATTTTTGCAGGTGAACCTATCCACTTGATTTGTTACTGCTTGCTTCGTATCAAGAATTTGTAGGACATGTTGCCTTAGCTCATGGTTTATCTTCTTCAGATCTTCAATCTATGAGGACAAGGAGGAAGAAAGAATTTTAATTAATCTTCAAGGATTTGCAAGGACTATTTAATACATAATTTACACTTAACAAAAAAAATAATCAGTATATATTATTCACAAATGAAAAATATGCACACTACTAGCACCATTTTGAACAGATTAATTTGGAAGGGTATGGACAATGCAGAATCTGATCCTTAATGTTTATGCTAGAATTATTTCAAGCTGGGCTGCCACAGCACTGTGAGAGGAAATGTCTCTCCAGGCCAGGTCTAAAGTTTCCAACAGCTACTCACTGTGGTTCTGTTAGGTCCTAGGAATGCCCTTCAATCCTCCTACTTGAGTTGTGCTGGTATGCTTTCTACAAGCTTCAGAAAGGCCAGTAGAAATGTAGCAGATCAATTATTAATGCAAATTCATTGATTAATCAAGATAAGATTAGTCATTTCCCTGAAGCAATGTTGGTTTTTAGGAAACTATTATATGGCCTTTTTGTAAGGAACCAGAAGTTGCCAACTATTTTGGCACCATCAACTCGCTGTAACATCTCAGTCTGAAGGAGTGCTACTGCCTCCTGCAGCGTTTCAATGTTCTGAGACCTCAGATTTCTAAAATCTCAACCTAATTGAGACAGGTATACAGTGCCATGTAAAAACTCCACTGCTTCCACAGGCTGATCCTGTAATGCATGAGAAATCAATATAGCCAATTACTAAATTTAATGAGGTTCACTTCGATTCTAATAGAGAGTTTTTCTCAGGTACTACTAGCATTGCACAAAAGAACATTCTGAATTATCTAGGAAGTCCTGAAAGAAGCTTTGTGACGAAAAGCCTTCTGGATGGGCTCTGTCCTGTGACATTCTACAGTAGCTATTTTTCCCACTTCTTCTACTCAATGCATATACAAATATATCAGGAGAGTCAATGAAAAAATTATTAATTTATTTTCATTGTCATTTTGGTTTTATGTTTCATCAAGCCTGATCCAGCTAATGCTATTGAATTAATAAGAAAGCACAATTCTAAACCCATAAACATAATTATGGAGTGGATGCATGGAAAAGTAGTTTAAAACAAACAAATAAAAACACACGCCGCAGAAACCATCCACAAAAGGCTCTAGAGACAGCGTCTGTACATCCATGGTTTGTGATTCCTACACTTTTATGAAGTTACAAGATCTGGAGAGAATACCACTCTGATATTACTGACAAAAGTTTGCAAGGATACCTGTTTTACGAAGTGAGAAGTGCTAATGAAGGACAGGGAGGGTAAATCCCACTCTGAACCTAAGTATACAAACAATACTTAAAATAACAAAATTGAAGCCACAGTCACATCTATACCCTCAAGTTAACTAACTACACCAAAAGGGGGTATGTTTCTCCATACAGCCAACCTGTATCATACCTTAAGGGTCTTTTCCAACCTAAATGATTCTGATTCCCCCCCTTACCACCATCTTCTCTTACACTGCCCTAATCCTTTCAGAAAGGGAATAGAAGAGATCAGAGTAATCTGCAAGTTATCAGTATCTTCACTGCCTCACTGAGCAACGAGGACTCAACTTTCCAGACAGTATTTGCTCACCCACAGTACTAATTTTACTCAACTTGTGAAAGGGCACTTTTTGAAAAATAATATTATTATTTGCATATTATTGATTTATATATCCTAAAAGAACCATTACTTATGCTTGCCACAGAGCGGTTGAGATTTAACTACCACTGTTGGCACCTTCTGCCACCATCCTCTGAACTGTAATAATGCAGTCCCCTTGCAACAGGGGTAGAACCTCATACTGAGCTTCATAGAATCATAGAACGGTTTGGGTTGGAAGGGACCTTACGATCATCCAGTTCCAACCCCCTGCCACGGCCGGGCAAGGACTTCAGGTTGCTTCAAGGCGGGTTCGGCCTGGCCATGAACACTGCCAGGGATAGGACAGATGTTCTTTGCTCCTTGCTCTCCACAGCGTGGAGACAGTGACAGGACCTGCCGCTCCCGCAGCCCCCCTCCCGCCGGTCACTACCTTATGGCGACTCTCCGCTCTCCCTCTCCGGGGCCCCGGGGAGCGCCGGGCGCTCATGGCCGCTGCCGGCGGCCACCTGAGGCACCCGCCGTCGCGCCCGCTCTCCCGCCGAGCCCCAACGGCTGCCTCCCTCTGCGTTCCCCGGGCGCCTGGCAACAGCCGCAGCCTCCCAACCGCCCCCCTCAGCCCGCCGAGCGGGAACGGGGAGACACAGCCCCGCGTAGCCCATTGCCCTGGTCCGCAGCTCTGGGCTCCTCCTCGCCTCCCCGCGGTGAGGCGAAGCTCTCCAGGGCGGGAGCACAGCGAAGGCGGGAGGTGGTTCTTCTTCCAGGTAGTCCTGTGAAAGCCCTAGCTAGACTGGATGGTTGTGAAGAGCCGTAGAAACCCCGACTCCGGCTTTCCCCCTGAAGGAAAAGTCATCCCTAACCATTACGTTATAGAACCATTGACTGGTTAGGGTTGGAAAGGACTTTAAGATCACCTAGTTCCAACTCCCCTGCCATGTGCACGGACACCTCACACTCCACCAATCCTTGAAAGAGGCTG
>JBCJKH010057641.1:15632-44125 GCA_039877255.1 Loriculus beryllinus
GCAGTGTTCAAGGCCAGGTTGGACAGAGCCTTGGGTGGCATGGTTTAGTGTGAGGTGTCCCTGCCCATGGCAGGGGGTTTGTAACTAGATGATCTTAAGGTCCTTTCCATCCCAATCCATTCTATGTTTCTATGATAATTTTGCTTTGCTATCCAGAAGGGAACAGACTAATTAGTGAAAGCATGGATTTTCAGATTTCAAAGATGTTCTTGGGTTTAAATAAATAATAGTCTCTACACTTCTAAATCGAGCAGAAGTTTTGAAATGGAGCAGTTCTGCTGCCAGCCTGAGTATTTTAAGGCTCTCGGGAGTCAAAAGTGTTTAAGCAATCTCTAATTTTAAATCATAGTCACAAAAAATATTTACTGAAGTACTGTTTCAGAATTAATCTTATGAATTTCACAGACTTGGCGATAAAATATATTTTTCACAGTTTCATGTTGTTGTCTTAGTTTTATTTCGATCCTTCTGGTAGCCTGCCCGGGTAGCAAGTAGACAACAGAAACTGATAAGTCAGAAATTGCAATCGCTGCTCAAATGAGGAAAGCTTTAATAGAAGTCGAATTTGATCAGGAAGAATTTTTTTTTTGGACTACAGCAGCAGTATGCATTCTTAGCAGTAAAATGCCAGCCATGTGAAAAGAAGATGTCTCTGTCAAACATGCTTAGGCTTAAAACTGGACAGAGATTAAAAGTAAAACCCATGACTCCAGTGGTGGGAAATTCAAACACTCCTGGGGGTACAGTCTTTACAAAAGGTATATAGAAATGATCTATAAGCTCAGCTTTCATTAGTATATCTGCAGCATCATTCATTAAACCTCAACTATTCACTCCAGGTAGGGTAAAGTAATGGGTAAGCCTTGTGCAAAAAGTAAATTATGTGTTTCCAGTAGTATTTGTTTTATAAAAGAGAAGGCAGAGTAGAGAGAAAGTTCTAACAAAATCCATGATACTGAGCAAAAGATTTTGTTTTGTCTCTGAATTTCTTTCTGGAAATGAGCCATGAGGGTGTCCTTTCTTCTAAAAGAGCCAGGTGAGGTTAGATTTCTATCCACATTACCCCAGGAAAGGGCCTTATTGTCAAGAGATTGACAATTGCTCCAGTGGAGGAGAACTATAAATCCCTCACCCTAGTTTCTCCTCCTCCTCCCTCAGAGCAACCCAGCCTCTAGAGCTGAAATCTGGTCAACCGATCTCAGAGGTCTTAGTGTTCTTGTTCTCACGTGTGATCTCCAGTGAGGTGACAAAGCCCTATAAGACCCACCTCTATGCTTAGTTTTCTCCTAGACAGATCATGCCTAATGCATCAACCTCTGGAGCACTGACACATTGCCATGTCTTTCTATGTCCCTATTTTTGGAGTTCAGGTCTGAATGTGGCCCTTTGTGCCTCAGCTATCATTTTGCTGATGAGATAAGATTATTTTTATTCTGTGCCTCACTTATTTAAATGTCAGCCCTTTAATTCAGAAACATCCCTCACCATGTGCATAAATCTGATAAAGCATCAAGGGAAATGGAAAAATGGGAGTTTTAAGCACAGTAAAAATGAGAGTAAAACTATACGTCCTGTGTACAAATGCATCCTTAATTGCTATTGTTAGAATACAATATTCTGTGAACTTTATTGCTATAGACTAGCTATCATAAAAATCTCTTGACTTTTTAAATAATGTGGCTAGGAAGAAGATTTCTGCCACCGAGAATGGAGACAATTTTGAATACAGAACAGAATGGTATAAGATGAATATTCAGAAACTCATGAAGTCAACTTTTTGTACACACAGATCAAATCATAAAAATAATGACTAGGCAACCTAGTCATAACTGCACTATTTGTAATGGAATATTAAGCTTTAGTTACATTATTGTCTTAGGCTACATAAGCCACAAGGAAAGGAGGGAATAAATAACATTCTTGCGGATTGCTTAATTGTAGAAAACAGGAGGCTGTACTACTCATAATTTTGCTTTGCAAGGAAATTCCGTGGTTGAAAGGTGGTGAGATGGGCTGGCAGGGGAAACGGCCCCAGCTAGCATTAATCAATATGGGAATCACTGGGGTAAAATCTCAGCCTTGGTAAGCTCACAGACCTCTACTGAAATGAGTAGGTCACAGCGTGAACAGCTCTAACTTCACTGAAATATACTGCTTGTCACTACCTGGGGATTTGGATCCTGTCGTTAGAATCAGGAAGGATATATATAGGTCATGGACTTGTTCACAGGGGCTAAAACTTGCCAAGTTTGTGCTGCTAAGGGCTATCTGCTTCCCAGCACGTGAGCTTGAGGTGGTAAGATGAATATATGACCTTACAGTGCTGATTCAGAAGCTGACTTTTGCTAAAGTCAAGGGCAGTGCTAGCAGTAACATCCACCTTGAGTGTACTGTTTAACAGAAAAGGAGCTGTAAAAAGGAGAATGTCCATTCTAAGCATCTTATAGTTATGTTTCCTAGCTCATAGTGACCTACTGGAGAGAAGAACCAGTCATATTGTTTGTAAACTGCTTAAAGACCTGACACTCACAAGCTCCACAGCTACAGACACAGCTAAGGAAGTACAGTGGGCTTGTTGTACCCCCATGTGAACAGGGTGGGATCTGTGGGCTGTCTGAGGAAAGAATCTAATCATTTGTCCTACAGCCATGATGCCAGTTAGCAGAAACTCACTTGCAAGGAACTGAAGGAATTGCAAACAATTAATGGGTTGTTTTCCATTGCTATGAATGGCTTTAATGGCTCACAGAACCTGTAGTTCTGTCTTACTCATGTTTCCCACTGCAGAAATTGGGAATCTCATTACCCAGTACACAGATGTGGGCTGTATGTTACTCCAACTAATACAGTACATGCAAACTACAGCAAAACCTAGGTGAGACCAGTTGTGAGACTACTTTCAGCTCCACCCCTTATGCCTGTTGCAGAATGTTGGAAAGGTTTCTTCATCTCCCATTCCTTCACTGTCCTTTCAAACTCTTCTGCTGTTGGGCTATGAAAGAATTGAATCTTTCATTTCCTTCTTGCACAGATGAGCCTGTAAGGTTAGAATTCCCCACAACCTTATTTGAGTGGAACATGTTGCCTCCCTCCCACCAGCCTGACCTTCCAACACCTGCTTAACAGTGAAATAAGTGAAGTCAAACTGAGAGCAGAACTAAAACAGACAGGCATGGCTGCCCATAGCAAATGATTTTGGTTTACACAGAGATTCAAAATTCCTGTGACTCCTGAGCCTGGCTGGGCATCTTTTGCCTGGAATCCTTGGCCTCACCACTCTCTCAAAACTGTTCTTCAGGTGATCAAAGAGTAAGACGTTCCCATTCAATAATTTTCCTGTATTTCCACTTCAAAGCTGAGGAGCCTTGCACCACATTAATGTATTTGTCTGCAGGTCCTACACAGGCATATAAACCCTAGATATGCTAAAATTGTTTTAATTTATTCATTTTTTTTTTTCCCTCAGGCAAAATTGTTATGTCCACCTTCTAATCTTTAATTGGATGTCAGAGTTAGCACACTGATAACTTGGCTCACTGTCCATTTAATTCTGGTTTGACTACTGATAAAGTAATTGCACCATTTGACACAGAGAAGGGCAGGCTGAGGAAGCTGGAGTAATTTGATGCTAAACCGCACTATACATTAAGATGTATTATGTTGATTGCTACAAGTACATACTTACAGTGGTCCAACCGACCTGCTGACCCAGGTCTGTAAAATACAGTGTAATGATGGAGGAAACAGCAAGGCTTTGAATGCTAATAGAATCCTTTAAATAGGGCCCATCTGTAATGACAAAAGGAAAAAGAAGACTGAAGGAGCAACAGGCATTCTCTCAGAGGCTGAACATAATACATAGGCTGCCTTGTAATGGTCAAGGTGTAGGCCCACCAAAATTCCGATTTATTTTGGTGTCTTCAGGTTAGCAATTTGTAACGTTTCTATTGGAGTTATTCTGCTCTCATTTTAACAAAAACATTAGGCTGACATGATGCTGGGCTGCAATCTCTGTTAATCTGGACCATTAGAAACATGCCATGGAATCACACAGACAATTTCTTAGAGCACTTTTTATTCTGTCTTGCAAGACTAATGGGAAAGTCAGTGTTATGTGGTGTCTCTCTCACTGGTATCTTTTGCTGAAGCATTTGCATTCTCAAGCTATTTTACAATAGGTGGCTCCACCATGATGAGTACAATTTCTTGGGCAAAGGCCCACAGTCCGTCATACCTTTTGTAAGCAACCTGACCTCGGCAGACCAGATGTATAAATCTGAGCATTATATTGCTTTTCACAGTATTCTCAGACATTTGCTTCCAGTTCTGATGGATCCAGAATGTGCACACAGAGACACAAAATGGCAATTTTTTTAATAGAGCCAGTAAACTGGATATTGGGAAACCCCAACAACCACTTTATGTATTGTGTCTCCCTTTCAACATGCGTTTGATGGCTGTTTAAGTCAGTGAGGGTGCTAACTTCCACCAGGTGCTGAGCTGCCATTTTCTACAGCTCTGCAATGCTGCATCCACAGAACAAATGCCATACAGCCCATAGCAGCTTCATTTCCCACTGTCATGTCCACCAAGAACTGGTGTACTGATAACAATGCCAATTGCATCTTCTGATGAGGCTGTGAGCAAGTATTAAAAGGGATAATGCAGTGAGTGAGAGAAGTGAGTAAATGGTTTTCAAACCGACTTGTCTTCATTACTTGATCTTATACTGTATCCTGAAGCATTTTTACTCAGTGGTTATGAAAACCATTAAATTCCATTATTAATGAGAAAGCTAATAAGTTAATCATTGATACCAATTAATAAAAAAGTGCCAAAAGTTCACCTAATAACACATATAGAGAGAGAGCAATATTGTTAATAGGAGAACTTGCCAGTGAATTAGTAATGCATTAGGTAGCTGTATTCAGCCATATGAATACTTACTGCGTTCTAGTTGCAGGCCAACACGGGAAGGGTACCACTGGGGACCTGTTAAAATCACAAAGCATGGCGGTTAATTTCATGGTAGGGGATCCAAATTTCTCTTTCTATTAGTATTCTTTTCAGATGATTGCTACAAATGTAAGGTTAAAATAAATCCTCTCTTTCAGTCTCAACTATACAAGGAGAATACAAGAGAGCAAGGAGGAGCACACAATACACTTACAGAACCAGAAATCCCCTCTCCCCATGGGAGTGTTGGAAGGGCCAATCTCTATGCTGAATGCTCCATCAGCACACACACACAAATGGGTGTGTATACGCACCACTGGGAAGTATAAAGAGGACCCTTATTTATTGGTGTATTTGCCAAAACTCAGTTGAACTATCACCACCTCCAGCCATTTCTACCGCATTTTCTTTATTTCCTTTGATATACTTTAGCCTGAAAAAGATTTGCTTTGTCTTTTCAATTCAAAGTCCAGGTGAAATTGCTTGAATATAGCCACAGTTTTCTTTACACCTGCTTTACAATTGTTACTATTCCTGAATATCAGTATTTCTGTACCATAAATAAATGGAAAAAAATTCGTCACAATGACTGTGATCAGACATGGGAACATTTGCCCAAGAAGCTGTGGGGTCTGCTTCCCTGGAAATAGGCTTCAGCTAGGGAAGACCCTGTGCAGTCTTACAGGTCTTGAAATTTGGCCCTGCTCTGAGCAGGAGCCTGGACCAGATGAACTCCACATGTTGCTTCTACCTTAACTGTATTTTGGATGATGAGGAGGGATTGTTGACCCCATCAGCTGCCACCTGGAAGGGAAAAGGAGCTAGGAGGAAAGGGAGTACACAGTGTGCACTGTACCACCTGTGCAGTGGCACTCAGCACACTCTCATTTCAGAATCATTTGGTCTGAGTTTTGTAGGTAGTCAGGAACAGGCATTAGATGAACCCATGAACCAGGGCTAATGGCAGAAGGCAAGATATTCATCAAGTAAGTCACAAACATTATTTTTTCCAGGTATTACAACAATCCATGGCTATTAAAGATAACAAAAGGAAGATAGAGAAAGAGCAGCTGTCTGACTTGTCAAGGAAGATATGATTTGCTTCAGGACAGCAGATATCAATAGTTATTTGGGAGCCTGAAATGCAATGTACTTGCGTTAAATTGGAATCCTCTCCTCAGCTCTCCCCTCCCTATATTACAGTATGTTTCAATAAAAGCCAATTTACCTGATCCTGTGGCAATGTGCTTTTAGGTATGGCTCATAATCTTCACAAGGGCAAACAGAGGTTATATGTTTCAGCACGTCATCACACATTTCCAGTCCTTTAGCCTCAGTACTCCATTATATTCAAGCATACTTAAAGATTTAGACAGATGGAACTGTGTCTTTGCCGCTGCTTGTCTGCAGTGACCTTATTATCACACCACTGTGTCTCTCTGGTTTCCAGACTATCCTTTGCGTGTTGCATGTATTTTGCTGGAGGGACCTGGAATTAGCTGTTGAGATATTCCTTCCCAGCTTTTACTATTGGTGGGGGGCCACTAGCTAATATCAAGTGGAAATGATATGCAAATGAGTAGGGGACAAAGTCCAAGCACATCTCTTTTTGTACGTATCATGGGTTTAGTCTGAACATGAAAGTTTCCCACTTTCAGTCTTTATGGCAGCAGACTTTAGCAAGGCTCTTCCTAAGCCTTAACTGTCTGGGTTCCTGCAAAAACCAGTGTTGCTTTCTGGAGAGAAGTGTGACCACACTATTTCTTGGATCTCAGAGACTCATCAGCCTGATGAGACTCATTTCAGAGAGGAAACCCCGCACATTCCTAAACATCAAAGATTTGCCTGCTCACCACTTGATAGCAGTTAGCCAAGGTGACTGTGGCTTCACTTGTCAGCATTTTTCTGCCTTCTTCCTGTGACTGTTTCCGATGAGGATCCTCCAGAGCTTTCACTAGGGCAGCTCTGGATTTTTGTTTGGCAATGTGGGAAGCCATTCCAATCCAGTGTGGCTGTGGCAAACACACATTCATGTCATTTCTATAGAAAAAGAGCTCTCCTTCTTTTTAATTGTGAAAAGAAGACAAGCAACTAATTATAACCTGTATTAATTCTTGCTACTACCTGTCAGAATAAGAGGTTGATGGCTCTCTTGGATACCTAAAGGCATCATTTGGCAGATTAGCTTAACCTGCCATCAGTAGGAGTATAGGAGTGCATGTGGAGAGTGCATGCTCCCAGATCAAGTAAACAAGTACTCACTAAAGATAGAGACACAGATGCAGTTGCGTGCAGCACTCCAAGGCTCCTCTGCACTCACGCACCTGGCAAAGCTCCCCTCATTTCGTCTGGAAAGCTTCTCTGGAGGGTTTCTCTTTTGCAGATGGGATTTTTTTTTCAGTGTGGTTTACTTTCCAGTTTATTCTTATTAACACTTCCCATTGGTGCCTCCTGTAGAGATTAATGTCAGTCCAAGAGTATGGCTGACTGAGTTTATCTTGTTGTATCTAAGATCAGACATGTATTATTATTTACTTTCTGACATTGTGATAGTGTATCAGAGCTCAGTCACATGGTATTGAGTGGATCACGTCCATGTATAGTCCTTGTGATCAACAGGGCTGTTCAGTTCCCTTAAGCAGAGCTATAGTTTTGGCTATGTGTTTCATACTTGGAAAAAGTTGCAAAAATAACATTTCAGCCTACTTATATCACTGACCAGTTTTCACTTGAAAAAGCAGATACAGACCTGAACATAAAACAGTGGTTCAAACAACGACTCTATTTAGCCAATAGTATATTCTCTGATGTTTAGCCAATATTGTGGGTCCTCCATCACATTTCTTAGATTTCTGAGTTTGTGTAGAACAGCTTCAGTTCCTTTCTTTGCTGTGCATTTAGATAGCTATTGAAATGTCATCCTGGTTTTCCATCTCCTGTTTGATTATTTCTACCCTCCTGACTTATCCTTCTCCTGATGTTTGTCTTGGTCTTTTAATATGGTCACCCCTCAACTTCATGCACTTAGGAACCTAGGCACCTGAAAGCTTGGCCCATTCCTCATAAACTCCTTGATTTTAAGTGACATCAACATCATTTTTCTTCACTTAGCAGCCTGATCTAGTGAAAGATGTCCCTGATCATGAGGGGGAGCAGACTAGATGATTTTTGAACATTCATTCCAAATCAAACTGTTCTACAATTCTATGATTCATACTGTTATGGTTCAGACAATGTTTATTCCATGTGTACTGGCTTCATGATAAGTCTTAAAACTTTTACTTTATTTCACCTTCTCTGTCAGAAATCTGTTCCAACTTTGTGGAAAAACTCCAGGTTTTTACTTAAAAACTGTTAAAGCATTTTAATGCTGATACCTTTGAAGCATCATCATTTTTCAACATAGGAGAATATTTTCTTGGAAAATGACTCAATGTTCGCTTTTAATAATTTCTTTTAAAAAATGGACATAAAGAAAAATATTTAGTTTTCGATGGGTCATTTGTTGTACTTGTGACTATTTAAAACAAAAATTAAAACATAAGCAAACTGACAGGATATATAAAAACTGATAGCCACCTTTAATTTGACCATGCACAAGTATGAAATCACCTGTAGATACTGGATATAAAAAAGAGATGCAGTGCTATTGAATAACCATACAAATGCTTGCTACAACAACAGTATCAGTACCATGCCCAGCTGCCAATTCTGCTATGGAAACATAGAAAACCAAGTTCTACTGGTCCCACTGCTCACACAGTTTGTTCTTTCACTGCATTTATAGTAGAATTCCAGTAAATGAGCAGGCTGTCAATCACAGGACCTGAGGACGGTTTTAAAAGCCCATATGCAGTTTTAAAAGTGTCCAAAGGTGCTTTCTGTCCACATTGAGTTCAAACTGAGCTTCATGTGAGCTTCACTACTTAAATATCACAAGAGGTTTTGAAAGTTTAACAGCTAAGGAATCTAAGTACCGGATACTTTTCAATGGTTGTGAAATTGAAGGGGTCAGTCTGATTTTTGTCAAGATTCAGAAAGAGCCTTCGATAAAAAATCTTTAGTGAATTGCCTGTTCTGTGTTAAATTACACAAATGGACGTTTGTCACAAAGTATGTATGAAGTTACATGAACCCCTACAACAGCAAAGGTATCACATGATGAAGACCTCTCTTACTGAGTAATTCAGTTTGTTCTTTTTGCCCTGCAAAAGCTATTCTTCTGGGGAATAAGGAGTGTAAGAAATGCAGAACAGAGTTGACAGACACAATTTGGAGATAATTAGCAGACTGACTTTCCATGATCAGCTAATTTTGTTATCAGTTAAATTGTTTGCTTCTCATTGTATTTCAGCACCAATGCATCTTCAATGGCAAACAGCCTTAAATAATTACAAGCAATACTCGCTGTGATATGAATAGGATGATATAAACAACAAAATAACTATAATCAATCAGGAGCAGCAAGTTTAAATTTGTTTCCAAGTTTAAATTTTAAACTTTTCTTATTTTATTTTTTAGTTTTAAAGTTTAGATTTGCAGAAATATGGACAATTCTGGGGATCACTGCAGCACCAGTATCCCTTATATGATCACAAAATGTTACACATTAGCTGAGAAATGTAACAGCATTTGGTCGTGTGAACTGAGCATGGCTGAAATGCATTCCCTCCTTTTAATCAGACATTTGTTTTTATATCTGTGTAGCAATAAGAAGAGGTTGCTAGGAAAGATTCATGTACCAGTATATGTGGGGATGGTATCTTTAGACAGGAAAGCTTCTGAGAAAATGGGGATACAGATATTGCCATGCTTACAATTATAGCCTGTACTGGATTGAGGTTTGAATACCCTTTGCTATACTGAGCTGACAGCAGGAAAAGTGGGATGTTGAAACGACTTGAAGCTGTTGCTTTCTGCTTTTATGTGGAAGAAAAGGCTATGAGATTTATTGTGCTGTCATTCCACTTGAGTGATTCCTGAGCATGATGGCAGTAAGCAAAACACACCTAAGAACCACAGTAAAACTAAGTTAGGCCATAAGACCAAGAAAGAAAGTATCTGAAGCTATTACTTACTATTTTTGCCTTCACTGCAATAAATGACAGCCACTGACTACTGCAATCTCAACAGCTGGCTCACTTTAAGAATTGCAGCTGCAAGCCTGGGGTAAGCAAGGTCCCACTCAGAAGGCCCTTTTTGTCCACACACCTAAAGATGTTTTGTTGCTTTGACCCACAAATCACCCAGCACAATCACCTGTGTCTCTTTTTTTAAGGGCTAGTGCTGAGACACCAGCTCTAGCCAGGCCTCCTCCAGCACCCAAATAGTTGTATTGGCCTGGCACCATATTGAGCTCCTGCTTGCAGGGCCACCAAGTGTATGCTGCTCCCAGCTCTCATTAAGCCTTCAGGGGACAGGATTGGCCTTGGGAAGTGTCATGGTTTAAACCTAGCTGGCAACTAAGTACCATGTAGCCTCTCTCTCACTTCCCTTCACTTCCCCCCCCCCTTTTCCGGGAGAGACAGGGGGAGGATAAGAATTTGGAAGAATGTAAAACTCACAGGTTGAGATGAGAACAGTTTAATAATTTGAAATTAAGTAAAACATAGTGATAATAGAAATAATATCAACAATAACTATACTATAATAGAGAACAACAAGAAAAGATAAATGAGAATTCAGAAAACCCAAATGATGCTCAATACAATTACTCTCCTCCCACAGACTGATACCCAGCCCAACCTGAGAGGTGATCGGTCCCTTCTGGGTGACTCCCCCCAGTTTATATAGTGGGCATGGCGTGCTGTGGTATGGAATACCCCTTTGGCTAGTATGGGTCAGGTGTCCTATCTCTGCTTTCTCCTGGCTTCTTGTGCCCCTCCACACTGGCAGAGCATGAGAGACTGAAATGTGCTTGATCAGAGTAAGCGCTACTTAGCAACTAAAACATTGGTGTGTTATCAGCATTGTTCTCAGGCTAAAGTCAAAACCACAGCACTGCACCAGCTACTGGGAAGAAAAATAACTCTATCCCAGCTAAAACCAGGACAGGCAGGTATTTGCTGGATCCAGGATCATTTAGCTGGGCTGTTGCTTTTTTTTTGTAGAAGGACCTATAATGCGGTATAACAGAATGTTTAAAGAGCTGTAGCAAGGTCTTGAACTAGATCCATGTTTTTATCAGAAGTCAGTGAAAGGAGCAGATCCAGTGTTCAGTAAAATCTCATCAGGGTACTGAAATGGATGATGATTTTAGTGGCTCCATACCCAGGGACAAATCCCTTTTCTTTGTCAGCTTTTTTCTCTGAGTATTTTCTCTGATTTGTTTAATTTGCAAGGTTTCCAGGGAAGATCCCAGATGAATCAAATTCATCTGATGGCATTTTCATTGGAAAAAACTTCTATAAATGCCTGAACAACTTGAGGAACAGAACACTACTTCCCCAACCCCCCACCCCAGGCTTTTATTTTTCCCCACAAAAAAAGAAAACATCTCAGACTTCAGCTATATTTTGATTGAGCAATAATGGAATGTTTCTTAAGAGTCAGCAGTTTTTCCTAATGAAGATCAATTTTTATTAGTGGTAAATAGAATATTATTTGTCATTTAGAGGTCAATTTATGTCACTAGCAGATTAAACTTTCAGTTTTCTTTCTGAAGCAGCTTGACAATGAAAGCAACTGTGGAAATTCAGACAAGCAAAAAGCATCAGAAACTAAAAGCAAGCAAGGATACAACATTTAAATCTGTATTTTATTATTTTTGCTATATTGTTTATCCTTCTGACTTCAGAAAAAAAAAAAAAAAAGAGAGAGAGAAAAAGAAAAATCCAGCCATGTGCATTTCAATTTTCTGTGTAGCCTGCTGCAGAAAGTATAATTAATTTTGATCTTTCTATGTGGATTTGCATTTAAATGAATGTGCGTGGGCAAGGGAAGGGAAAGGGAATGAGGCACACCTTTCATTTCATTAATAACAACCACAGAGCAGAATACAGAAAAACAAGTAAACAGGCATTCTGACAAGCCTGGAGCTTGAGGCATGATTCCCATAAGGGAGTGCCCTTAATCACTGCAAGAAGGTGAGAAGGCGCTGAGGGCATCAGACGCTACAGGGCACAGCAGCCGGCCTGGCTCCCCGCAGGGTGGGCTTCGTGCTGTTTTTGCTGCCTTTGTGACACACAGAGCAGTGCATTGTCGCTGTGGGGAGTGGGGTGGTGGGTGGTGAGCAGGTTGGTCAGTGAAGCTGAAATCTGTGTAATGGGTTTGGGGATTCTTTTGAGCAGGGATTCCCAGGGAGGACTGTATCCTGTGATCCATGCTCTAAAATAGCACAGAGTCTGCTTTGTATTTGCAGACAGTTGTGTTCAGGCTCTGAAATGCCAACCCCAATTAAGAGAGAGGTGTGTAATTTATGCCAAACCAGGATCTGTATTCTGGAAGTTATCTTTGCCTTTGGTTCTCCTGCCTCCACAAGTTTGGAAAGCGTAACAAAGATAATTGTCCAGGGGGCTGTAAGAACTCAAGAAGGATTTTTTTCCTGAATATGAACCCTTCAGTAAAGCCTTTGTACAAAGAATGACCAGAACATGAGAAGCTGCATGTTAAGGAGCATACGTTTCTCAAACTAAATATGTGTTCCAGGGACTAAAAATATCCTTCCTTCTCTTATCTGCCGTTCCATATTCTACCATGGGATTTTTAAAAATGCAGTTTAATGTTTGGTGGTTTATGAAATCAGTTGCTGTCTATCCTGAACCTTTAAATGTTCAAATACTTTTACTGGTGTGGCAGTAGCTAACCCAGCCAAAGGCAGCAAATTAGAACATTTAAACACAAGTATCTGACTATCCTTGTGGTCTCAGAAAACACAAGTAGTAATATGTAAAAGCCTGTTTTAAAATGTTCTTTCTTTCAAAACTTTAGTTTATGTTCAGCCTGTGCCAGGTTCAGAGAGAGCAAACAGTGCTGTGCCTTGCAGTGTTATAGATAAGGCAGTGTTTCAGAGCACTGATAACGCAGGTCATTGCCTCCTCACTTCAGAAATCAGTATCCCAACTCTAGTTTGGATACTAGCTCAGCACAGGTGCTGAGCACATTTAGGTAGTAGCGTGAGGGGCAGCGAACTGGCAAGGCTGCTGTTATACCCTGCACTGTCTACAGGCTTGGGGCTCTGCTGATTCCAGCATCAGAAAGTGCCCGATGCCCCAACAGTCAGAGCTGACACAGCAGAAATGGCTCAAAAGCTCATTTGTGCCTCCACCACAGGTGTATTGGACAGAGGAGAGTCCTACCGCAGGTTCTGGCTGTGTTTCGTTGAAAGAGTTCCTTAGTCAATTAGCTAATAAAACATGCTAATGAAGCATGATTTTCCTTCAGTATTTGACTGTCCAGGGGATAGCACTCACTCTAGCCTCTAATCCAATCAGGATACATTCCCTCACTAACCCCAACAGCAGTGTGGATTTTCTGTCTAATGGCCATACCAATGCCATCAACAGTTAGCTGAACACATTTGAACTAACATGATTACTTCCTTAGTGCAAATTAACTTCTCATAGATTCATTGGTAAATTTACCACATTGAAAATTAATCTCCAGTAATACCAGGGGCAAACTGTAGTTTCTCCACAGGCAATGAAGAAAAGGTAGCACAGATCTGCCCTGCTTTGGCAGCAGATAAAACATTAGCATGAAAGCCAGAGGCTCAGTCATGTTCCTGTGTCCTTCCTGGGAGAAATTATTTGTGCTGGTTTAATTCTCCATCCCACCATGTTACTTAGGTTGAGCAAAGGCTTCAGGGCCTCAGAAACACTGCCACAGGGTTTGGGAAACTGCTTTTCCCATGCCAGCTCTGCAACAGAGGACGAATAATTTTCCTTAAACAAGCAGCAAACATGTTTGATTCTAGGTCGCTCCTATGCATGCTGTGAATGATGCTCTAGCCCACATGGAAAGCACAAGACACACCATCCAAAGCTCTCCCAGTAGGAGATGAACTCAGGCAGGCTGTATGCACATCAACCACGAGGCAGCCATTTAGAAAGAGGTGTAACATGCTTCAAATTGCTTTTCCACACTTATACAGTCATGGTCACTTGATTGTGGCGATAGTGCAAGGTGAATATGTTCATTTTCATACTTGAGGGATGAGATTTCGTCCCATTATATACAGCAAACACTTACTAGCCTTTGAACACCTCGACTGCTTTTCCTCTGTAAATGTTATAGCTACAACTCATCTAGACTGTTTGTGAACAAAAACTTGTGCTCTAATGGCAGAATATAAAAAAATACTGCCTTCCCTTTAGTATGTACTTAAACCAGAGAAATATGCATTGTTCAAAGCTAATAAACCATTGGCATAACCTTCTCTTTGTTCTACTTCAGTGCCAAAAATTCAGTAAAAATTTTTGGAGCTAGCCTTCTTACTTATAAGCAGAATTGGCTGAAAGTTTTCACAAATATTTTTGATGCTGTAGAAATAGGGCTTCTGTTTCAGAATTCAGAGTTTATGGAGAATGTGAGGTTGTATATTTTAAACACAGGAAAAAAACTCTAATATTGCGTTTCATGACTGACGTATTGGTTCCTTTTTCAGCCTCTGATTTTTTATGTACAGTTCTCTTTTTACTTTTTCTACTTCCACATTTTCTTTCTAACCACATTTATGGAATAATTTAGATTAGAAACTTTCTTTACTTAGAAGCTTTGGTAACTTCTGGTTGCCAGGCTATGGAAGTTATGTTTGCATGCCTAAAGAAAAATTCAAGTCTTGTTAACTGATGTTAGGCATGACTTAGCTTTCTGAGCTGGGAATCTTGACTGGAAAACATTGCACCTACTATATTCATTTTGACAGGAAATCAAAAGTATGAGCCGTATTACCCAAAAAGCAAGTTGGAATATAAATGTGCATTGAAAGAGAACAATGTCTAGATTGCAGCCTTAAACCTGCACCCAATATATGTCATCGCAAAAGCAATAATAAAAGAGATGAAGGAAAAGTTAAGACTTTCCAAGGTGTATGCTTAATAATTAAACAGTTTATCTGTAACCAAAATGGAGCAAAGATATACAGAAACAGCCACCTTTCCCCTGGGTTCAATGCCTGCATCTTTACATGGTAAATCTTGTTCAGATCTCATAGGAAATGTGTCTATACATTTCCACCTTCAAAGCCTGCCTTATATCAAGGCATCTAGCAAGTAGTGAATCCAATGTGCTTGTTTAGACTTACTCGATTTGAAATTGAAGTTTTATGACAGATCCTCAAAACCTTAGTGTTTTGTTTTGTTGTTTCTTTTGTAAGAGATCAAAAATGTTCCTTCAACCAAGGTGCCACCATGCAGTATAAATTAAGACAGTTCTTGGCAATGGCCAAACTAAAGCAATGTGTTGGAAGCCTTCTATATGGCAATGTAGCAACCATTGCTCTTACCTAATGGGTACAGGGGTTATCTCCAGGAAAAACTAGCTTGTTTTCCCTAAAGCTGAGCAAATTCCAGAGAAGTTCCTATCCTCTCTTAGCTAGATACTGCTAAGCTTTCTGCACTTTCAGGGACCACATCTATTTGTGTATGTTTGCTTATTTTAAAACATTCAAAAAAGAGATCAAAATAATGAGAAAAGGAAGATAGTAGGTGAAACATTGGGTAGCCTCTATTTCCAGTGTCTTTTGAGGGATCAAGAGATGGCTGTGTCCCTGTGTCCCCAGAGAGGAGATGAGGTGTTTTGGTCCTTCATTGAAAACTTTGAGACTCATTGTTGGGCATAGGAATTAGTTTCAATTTAATGTCAGTTGGTAGGGCATGCTTGGGGGACTGGAAATAACCAAGCTGGAATACAGAGGTAGATGCACTAAATTACCTAACATCCACTAGCAGCAATGTGAGCCAGGCAGTGGGCAAGACAAACCTACATTTTACATGAGCACAGCTTATGAATGAGCTGCAGATCCATTATAATTCACATATCAATTATTTCTATGGTGAATCATTTCCAGCAAATATATTCAATATCACTGCAATTTGGAGACAATTTAGAAAGAGGTGGAACTCCCCTCTACTACATTATTTTTGTTGTGAATCATTTGTTCAGCTTCTTGTCTTTGATGCATTGCTTTAATTAACTTGAAGCAGTAGCAAATATCAAGTTTTGCTTGAAAGATTTCTAATTTTGATTTCTGAAGCTGGGGGCTTCAGAAGCACAGCCAGTGAAGCCACGAGGCACAGAAAACCTAGTGGAAAGTCTGAATTTAGCAGCTAAAGCTGCTGCCTCTTCTCTAACCTAGCAGAGGTGACACCATGGGCCTTGTCATTTTTTTCTCCCCCAGAGCCTTCCAAGAAGGAGGTAAGCTCCTCTCATTCTGGCATGGAAGATTCTCTTCCATTCTGTTATCTAGAGCCTGTTTGCTTTCCTTCACAAGAAGTTCCTGGGACATTTAATGCAGACCCAATTCATGCAGTTCCTCATAGGAGAAACAGCTGGATCCTTCTGTAAAACCATCTGCCCAACTTTGGTGTCCAAAAGCACAGGGACTCCTATGAAAATCCTGATACAGATGCAGAGCACATTTAGAGGCCTGAAATGATCTTGACCCTGCCATAATCAACAGGCATCAGTCTTTTTAATAGACATGAGATTTTTTTCACAATCATGAAGACCTACTGGGGCTTTTAATGTCTTGAGTTCCTTGAATGAACATTAAACCCACATGAGTCTGGTGGTGAACACCAAGTCTAACTGCTCTTTCAACGAAAAAAATGCAATACTCACATTTAAACTGAAGTAGAAGCTGTTTAAAAACCAAAACTACATTAGCATCATGTATTAATAATTCAGTATGCTTTAATTCTTCATTTTACATGAGACTAGATATTCTCTAGGGCCTGGATTACCTCTACAGGGCCTTGCACTACCCTTCTCTCAATTGAGCTATGGGCACTAATATAAAACCCATTCTAAATAATAATAGGCAATTCTGGTAAACAAATTTTGTTGTTTCTCATTTAGATCTGTCAATTAAATCTACTGCAAAAGCAAGAAAAGCAAAGAATCTAGCTATGAAATTTCTTTTTCTTAATGAGGCATTTAAATAGCATCTCACATTTGTTCTCCAATTGTTTACATAGGGTGTCATTTGTGATGCACTGTTAGAGCCCTGTAAATCTCAGCCGGGAACAATATCCCAGAGAGCGGAGAGGGCCAGTTCTGCTTCAAGCTACATCTCAACAGATTTGCTGCCTTTTCTTTTATTATGTTGCACATCTGAAATGATATCTGTAATCCTGCTAATGAAATGCAATAACATCAGATGTAGCAGCTGCCAAAATAAGAGAAATAATGTTCATTTCCATCAAAGTTTTTGAGTTGGTCTTCATTTTTTCCATTGCTGATTTAAAAATGTATGTTTTTTTCTGAAGGTCATCTTATTTCTGTGAACATTTAATGGATAGCCTGACTTTTGTGTTTTAGACACCCTTCTCCCTCTGGTTCAATAGGTCATTTGGCATATATTTAAGTCATTCTTTGTCCCAGATATTTCTTACGGGATCACAGCCAAAACAGACAAAAGATCCAAAGGTGGATGAAAGGCAGACTAATTATTCTTATTTTATAGATGAGAAAATGAAGCTCAAAAGGGAGCAAGTGTCTAGCACACAACTCACCCCAGTTAATATCATGAATTCGACTGGGTTTCAATCAAGTCTCAAAGACCTAAATCTTAAAAATTACACTTATTTCCATGTAAATCAGGAGGCTTCAAAAATCTCAGTTGGTCTTCTGACTTTTATTGTTATCTTTAGAAGACCAAAATGCTTTTAAAATCTGACCCTAAAAGACTTGCTTAAGGTACTACGTTACCAAGTGCACTGCTTCTAAACCACATGGGTAAGCCAAACCTTTCATAATTCACTACATAAGGAAAATGTTCTTTGTAACCACATATACATTTCAGAAAGCAAAACTCCAGGGATATGTGATCAGATGCTTTTCAGACTGATTTAACATCTCTTTCTCCACAACCTATAATGAGATTCAAGTACTCAGCAAAAGTGAATGCAGGTGCCTACTCTGGTGCTTGCGCTCATTTTTAAGTCCAATTATGCTGGGAGAAAGAAGTCAGACATCAGCACCCAGCTAGAAATGTCTAAATGCAACTTCTGGGCTTTGGCAGTGTCAACAAGAGACACATAAGTCAGGGCTTGAATGGGAGGGTTATGATCACAACTCAGGATGCAAAATAGTGTCTGTGCAGTGCATGGCACCTTCTGGAGGGCTGCCCAATGGCTACGCAACTGTGATTTCAGCTGGAGCATTCCACGCATTGTCTGTCCCTTTTGAAAACTGGCCAGAATTGGTTTTCTGTAATTCCAACACAGAAGGGGGTAGAGGGGATGGGTTGGGAAGAGAGAGGGTTTGGAGTCTAAGGTAAATTTTTAGTCACTTTGAAGTTTAAAATCATGATGCTAACTCGGTTTGTCTTTTTTCTTTTAAACTGTGTTAAGTCAATGAATCCATTCTCATTTCCTGACTGGCTGTTACAAAATAAGTGAAAGTATTCCCAGCTTTCACAGGTGTGCTTCAATTGTTTTGACAGCTAAGCCATAAATTCAAGGTACACAAATCTGTACCAGCAGACTCTTCTATTTTCTATGGAGAGATTTGCACAGATATGCCACAAATAAGCTGAGAGGAGGTCATCCTCCTGATACTTCCTCCTGTACAGATCAGAAATGAAGCCTACTGGACAAGCTGGCCTCTTGGCTAAAGCAGCATGCCAGGGCAAGAATTTAGGTCTCTGTTCTGACACGCACACACTGCAGAGGCAGGTAGCAATTTACTCATGGATTAGATCTCTGATCGTGAGCTGGGGAAGAAGATAGTAGCAAGTAATTTGAGGCTCATGGCAGGAGCTGTTGCTTACTTTGTGCTTAGCCTTGCAAAACAAAAAGTAGTGTTTTAAGTATATGCAGGCCTCACTGTGGCAGCAACAAGAAATTCAAGGAGCATCTAATAAATTGAGTTGTGTTGACAGGTATAGAGAAGCAAAAGAAGCTTAGAATTGTGTCATTTGAAGGGTACTGAAATTCTTTGTAAACTAGTCTTCTACCGCTATCTCCTGTGTGACTAAGACAAAGGAAAAATAAATAATAAGATGAAATAAATATCATCATGTTTCCTCCTAATCTAGTCATTGTCATTTACAAAGTCAAGACAGATGAAAAAGCCATTTACCCAGATGAAAATGCTGTACTTACTGCCCATTTGCAATATCTGCCCATCCCTCTCTAGTGATTCGCCTTCACTGTTAATTTCCAATTGAGTTGTTATGAATGCAGAGAGGGAAAAATTTATTGAAAACAAAAGTTGGATGCGACTGTCAATCCAGTGTGCTCTGCAAATCTGCGCTGGGGACATAATGCTGGGCCTATGAGCTCTGCAGTCAGACAGCCTGCACAGCTGGGTATTGCCTGTCCTTTTGAATACTCATCCATATATGGATTTGAGTTCTTGCTCTGAGCTAGCATGCACTACTTAGGATAAAAATGGAGAGGAATGAGTTTAAGATTTGTTAAATGCCATAGAGTTTGTGGCTGCCTTTCTGCCTGGGGAATACACTCAGCTCAAGGCAACTCATGGCAGGATCAGACTGAGACCTCTTTCGGAAGTTTTGGCTTTTTCAAACCCTGATCTAATATAAGGCAGAAGAAAGATCCTTCTGCAAGGCTTTATGCCCTAGATATAACTTATTTGGGTCTCTTCAGTTTATGAGACACGTGAAGGGCTCCTAGTTGATTGACAGGCCAAGACTGCAGTCAGCTTGGGAGAGCCATAAATAGCATAATTCAACTTCTCTGAGTCCACAGCAGGTGTATTCATCAGACACATGAGTCTCTCCAGGCATCAAAATTGACAGATTTCATTAACTTTCTTCAACTTGAGAATCCAGCTGTAATAGACAGTGTCAGAAATCAGAGGAACGGCACGTTCTCAGCAAGGCTGTGTTATCAGGCAGTCCTGATTATATAGAGCCGGTAGGCAGGGCACTAGCTTAGCAGTCACCATTCTCCCTGGTACTGCTCTTAATGACTAATCCCCTCAGCATCCTTTCTCACCTCTCTGAGCCTTGAAGTTTAACATCGCAGCCAGCCTCTAGAAGGGAATTATGTGATGTAGTATGAACAGTCATCCTTTCCAGCAGCTGCTCTGCATCCAGCTCTTACGTTTTTGCATAGGCCTGGCAAAATATGGAGTTTTCCTTACACCCTTGCTCTTGGAATCATGCTGCTAGCTCTCAGATGTCATCAAAACCAGGAAAGTTGCAGATTCAGAGAATGAAAACCCTTAGCAGACTTTTTGGAAAGGACAAAAGAAAAAAGGACCTCCTCCATTAAAGGATTTTCTTTAGTACCTCATGTGCCTTAAGCTCCTCTCACAAAGCTTGCCTAGTGATTTCTTAGCAGTAAAAGATTCTTCTTGCTCTTCGCTTGTCCAGCATGGCTTCTGCTCATCAGTATTTTGAAGATCTGCTTCAGAGTTTGGGGCAAAAAGGAACCTCTTGATTTCAAAATGCTGCTTTCCTTCCAGCTGCTCAGTGCTGCCTGAGCTGAGCACTACTGACAGGCAACTGAGGAAAGAAGCAAGCTGGAGGCAGTAACGGGTCATTTTGAAAATGGAAGGCTGGAAAATATGCACAGGCCTTTCGGGCAACTGGAAAAGAATTGTGTCATATGGTACTTCTGCTTACATTTGTCCTTTGAGATGGTAAGGTATCTCTTTACATTAAGTGACAAAGACCTTATTCAAGACACTCGGAAGTCAGTGGGAGTGTTTGATAGAGTCAGTGAAATGGTGTGTTGGGCGCGACTGCACAGGAGCCTCTGATCTTGCTTATGTGCAGGGAGTCAGACAGGGTATGCTGTGATCAAGAGATCTGTAGGGTAATGACATCTAAGGGGCTGCCTGTTCTCCTATGGCTTCTGGGGAATATGCAGGATGAGAGCAGTAGGTAAAACCTGGCAGATTAATGTGTTCTAACACACTGGCCTACAAGCCTGGCAAGGAAGAGCCTAAAGGAGAGATTGGTTCCTAACATGAAGAAGGAATTTCACTGTCTTTCTCCTTGTCTTCTCTCTAGAGGAAAGCAACAGGAGATACCTCAGTGGCTTTCCAGGGAATGTAGCTCTTAGGATTACTATAGAAATACCTGTAAGAAGCAGTTGTAAGATGGTGTAACAGTATTCTAAAGTTTCATAGAGTCCAGAAATCATGGTGTTTATTCTTCAGTGTCATCTACTGACAATTTCTTACTGATTTACTTTCATAGACATTTCTTATTTTAAATGTTCCAAATAACATCTGTTAGCTTAGTTGGAGGGGCCTGCAATTTTGGAGCTGAAGGTTTAGGAGTTTTTTATTGGGATAGCTGGCAGCTTGAGCACTTCAGCACCTCATTCCTCTTGGCAGGTCGGGATACTCTGCATGTGTTTTCAGTTCTCTCTTCAACTTCTATCTTTCCTTCCACCCGTCGCCAGTCTTCCTCCCATCAGCCCTTCCTCCTCTGTCTGCTCCTTCCATCTAGGTGGCAATTTCTGGTCTCCCTAAGCTCACGTTTCTGACTTCAAAAGGTTGTGCTACCTCCTTGTGCAGGTTGCATCCATGAGTTTGTTATGGTATAGCTGAGATATTATTTCCCCCTCTTTTCTGTTTTTCCTCTTCTTTCGAGAGCTTTTTTAGCAACTTTTTTGCAATAATCTTGAAAGTATTTGATGATCTCTGGCTTCACTATATTACCTGTTCTAAAGATATTTTATTTTCATTATTTGATACTTGAATTAGCATTATTATTACAGTTTTTCATTTCTATAAGGATTTTCTCCCCAGTAGTACAATGTATTTTGCAAAGATAAAAATTAATTAAAGGTGAAGAGTTATTGCCAAGGACAAGAGCTTGCAAAGTTTAGCCTACAAGATAAAGAAAATGCCAGGTACTTAACTCGTTATAAGCAACTGAAAAAAATGAGACAAGAGCCTTGTTTCTTATACACTTAGGTTTTGGTTTGGTTTCACCTCTGCCAGCTAGCCAAAAGAATGAGGAAAATAGTAGTAAAGTCACCTAGTGTACAGCACCAATCTGATTGAGGCTTCTTTGACCGTACCTTAGACAGTACAGTGTAATGGCCAGTAAAACCCAGGCACTCAGCTGCCACTCAATCTCTGGCAGAAAATATCAAGCAGCAGAAGTATAGACATTTGTCCAGAATGTACTTATATTGTGGAACTCCTTCCCAGAGGACTTTGCTGAGGTCAAAATTGTAAGTAGGTTTAAAAAGGATTAGGCAGATTCATGGTGGGCAGGTGTGACGAGTGCTATTAAGAACAACAGTCTGGATTTAACATCTGTTACAAAAAGTCCCTGTAGAGCCAAGGGCTGGAAAGCTGTAACAGGGAAACTGCTGTTTTGTGTGGACCCCGGTTGGTGATGCTGGTCCCTGAAAGGCACAGTAGTTACAGCAACCAGGGGTTGATTCAAAACCACTTAAAAAGAGAAAACCTTTCAATTCCCATGGAAATGGCAGCTTATCTTAGATGGTTATTCTCCACAAAGCTCATGGATTCCCCGGGTCTCCAGGGATAAAACTGGGATTTCCCCCAAGAACTCAGTGCCACAGAAAACACAGGGTTAGGTTTTTCTCGGGTTGTTTCAGTAGAGACAGTTTTGGTGAAGAAAAAGCTCAGGAGTATTTCTGTATTTGTTCCTGGACTTCTGAGTTCATATTCTGCTTTTCATATAAACACAGATCTGAACTAATATTTGACTGACTTAAACACTACTTGGCAGTAACATATTATGTTGCCACTTGCATTTTTTTTTAATTTTTAATTTTAATGATTAGCATCCTCCTGTGCAGTAATTCATAATTCAGGGTTTTTTCTCCTTTCTTCAGTCAGGCAGAGAAAACTGATCAGTGACAGAAATGATGCTTGTAAAATGGCTGCACAGGGGTTCCTCTCACTGAAGGGCTGACAAGATACCAGCTGAGCAGAAAGCTTAATTGCATGCGTGATCAAAGGAGAATGTATGAAGGTGGGGAGACTGTAAAAGGGTGTGCGTAGGAGTGTGTTTCAGCAAGAGATTATAAAGGAACATGTGAGTCTGGCACACACGAAATGACAGAAATGAATGCATGAGCCAGTACAAAATAACATGTTAACCAAAGGCATACACAGATCAACTTCAGCCCCTTATCAGCTCTTGCCTAAAAGAACTGTATTCTATTAGCTGTCATCCTTCAAACTATATGAAAAGAAGAAAGTGAAGGCTTGTTTTTTGCAAGTGGGAAAGAAGGAGAAGGAGGGGGAACCTCATGAGACAACAACTTCCAGGCTGAACTGGAAAAGAGAGATCAAAGCAATGAGCTGGAATGGGAAGAAAGGACATGGGACACTGATACAGTGTACTCTGGGAATGTGAGGAATTGACATGAAAAAAAATTGAGAACTGAGAAAGTATTGGAGGCACATGGCAATCCTTCCATGTGCTGTAAAACCTTGCACTGTCAGAGTTTCAGTTCACAATTTGTACTGTGCTTTGTTGTATTGCTTCCTTTATACTCAGCTTCACATACCACACTGGGAGTAAGATATCTCTAAATATGAATACAGGAGCCATTAAAATGTCTTATACAAGAGACTTGCACCATTTTAGCCCAAATCCATTAAAAACCTCATTACAGTTAAATTGGGATAAACCTCTGTGCCAGTGATCTTCAGCTGATTTAAGCTGCATCAATATAAATCCAGTTTCAATTGATTTAAGAGAGTCTAGTCAGAAATGCACTGCATTTCGTAAACTGATGGAAGGACACACTCTTACTGAAATATTAAAACTTATGCACTCAATCTTTTCATATTTAGCTGTGGGGTTTTTTTAACTTTTACCATTTTGCATTTGACAAGCTCTTGCAGGGAGTGAAAACAAGTAGTTTTAGAGCAGTCAGGTCAACAGCCTTTTGCTTCATCAACTGAACCTTTGTGCAATCACAAAAGCCTTCAGCTCTAGTGTTTTATTAAATTCTAAGGACAGAGGAGAAGCATAATATTTTTTCTACTTCCCTTCTCTGAACTCCAAAGTATTAATGTCTGAATAAGCACCTTACTTTTTTTTTCTTATTTTTATAATAAAAAGCATCTAGCCTTTAGTTGATTACACCCTTTTTGTAAAAATAATGAAAGTGCATCATCTGAGATGCTTACTCCAACAGCAAACTGTCTTCTCTTGGAAACAAATACCTCATTACCTCATTCCTAACTTGAGTTTCTCTGGCCTTCACTTCCAACCCTGAATTCTTGCTGCACCTTTTTCTGCCCAGCTAAATACCCCTGCAATTCCAAGAAGGTAACAGACCTTGCATAGACCTGTACATTTCAAATGTGGGTGACACTCAAGTTTTTCAGTCCTTGTCACAAGTAACACCTTACTTCCCACAAGCAGAAGTGGGAGAAACATTTCACAGTCTAAGAGCAAGGGTGCAACACTTTGGATCTCTGCACACGCAGATACAGTAGTATTTTAGCATTTCAAATCTCAGTTGCATGCATGTATATGTCTTGCAGAGTTCAGGTACATTTGGACCTACTCCTCAAAATCCTGACCAGCAATGCAGTGAACAAAGGCAAATGGCACCAAACTTTGGCACTCAACTGCTTTCATTATTCTTTCTCCCATCTTTCCAACAACCTCCCTCCAGTAAGAGCTGGAGTGTAACTAGGAAGAGGCAAAAGGAAAGCCTCCAGCAAAACTGCGCTGTTCTCTGGCAGGAAGAAAAGAAGGATTTTTTAAGTGTGATTGCTCTAATTTCTTCTCCTGTACAAGGTCCATGTCTGCAGTCTGTATGTGCAAAAATTACCTCTCCTTTTCTATCTTCTCGGCACCTCATGAACGCAAAAACCAAGAAAAGTGGTACTAGAAGAAAGGGAGATTGTCCTGACCGTTAAGGAACTGGACATGGCTGAATCAGTTGAGAAGTCTGTCAGATTGCCTGCACAATCCCAGAGCAATCATTTAATCACTCTGTGCTTGAGTTTCCCACTACAGTAGTTTTTTAGTTTACAGGGTTTGTCTGTGGCCAGCTTGAAGCAGCCTCATGTTATCAAAGCTTATCAAATATAACACTGGGAGGGCAAATGCAGTTGTGGTCTTGAATTGACACTGTGCAATGTTAAAAAGAAGATAGAAATGGGCTAGCAGTGATAAATCATGTATTCCTCTCCTTCCAGCCTCTTACATCTGTGATAGCTACAGTAGAACCTTAGCCCAAACAGTGCTCTTACATAGCACTAGAGCTGTCAGGCCAGGCTCATCTTTCTTGCAAGACTTAATGAAAAATAAATTTGACAGTTTCTCCATGCTGAAAGGCTTCTAGCCATGCCTCCAGCCTGCTCCTGCAGTACTTACACACTTTGTGGAATTTGTGTTTCACATCAAGAAGGGTAGATGATGGAGGTACCTGGAAAAAAGGAACACAACAAAATGCATGCAGATTAATTTGTCTGTCTTTTCTTTACTCTGGGATCCCTTCTTCCCACCTCTAATGAAAAGATGACTCAATTTGTCTGCAACTTCCTTAGTTAATAATGAAGCAAATCAGCCAATTTGCTTTCACACGCTGACATGTTATTAAAAATTGTGCACCTCTGCTTGTCTAATAAAAGCATCAAGGTAAAGCTGCTGGCCCTGCTTGAGGCAACAACTGTCCCCAAGATCAAACCAGAGGGAAAATTTGAAGGATTATCTTTAAAATTAGATTTGAACATACTGGTGCATGTCACTTGGAGACATGAAAGAGTTTTCCTGAGGGGTCAGTAGCAAAGGTGGTAGGTTCTGTATTTTCTGCCTAAAATATATTTGCTTCTGTATGCCGTTATTCATGTTCACTGAAGCAATTCAGGTGTCACAGTGTTAGATGGTAGTCTGGAGGCCTTTTACACTCTATTTTATTATGTATATTGATTTCTTAATACACTTTGTAGAAAGTATCTGAGAAGAGAGTTACAATTTACTAGAGCAAAAGACTAAGAAGTATCTTGCATTTACAAAGAAAGGCAATGGAATATTTCAGGATGTTGAGCTTGAGATTGAGGTGGCAAGAGATAAGGATCTGGTCTTAAGAAGACTATCCTTTGCTGTTGACACTGATTTAATATTCTGTATGGTTCATTTAAGCACAGAAACTAAGTTGAGCTGTGGTCCAAGTATAAGGATCTGGTTTGGCTCTAGCAGGAGACCTCATTGCTACAGTCACACAACAGAATGCAGAAAATCACCTTCCTTGGAGACTTTAGGCACCTGCACAGGCTAATAGCAGTATGAAGTGGTAGTGACGTATAGCAAAATCTTGAGGATCAGCAGAATTTCTTTGGGTTGAAGTAGAGAAACAGTCATAGCACAATTTTCCCTGGCTGGGCACTCATAACCTGGGTCACCCTATCTCCAAATTCCCCCAGTTGAACCAGAATGTGTCTGTAGCCTGATACTGCCTTGCTTCATTGGTAGCTACAGAAGAACCCAGCAGTTCTACTCTGCAGAAGCTTGTCTGTCTCTTCCCACCTAAGTGTTTGCTGGGTGATCCAATTTCTGTTTCATTTCATTAGTTAGAATTTGTACAGTTAAACACTAATTGACTTACTGAGCCTTGCTTGGATCTTGGCACCATCTTTAGCCTGTAGCCCCACTTCTTCCAAATGTGATTGGAGATATCTATCTATCTATTGTTCTTATTAGTGATATTAACCTATTGTACTTATTAGTGATATTAAGCTATTTTACTTATTAGTGATATTAGTGATATTAGTGAATTGTGACAAGAATCATGCAAAAAGAAAAGCACAGAAAAAATAAGAAATTCTGCTAGTAGTGATCAGTCTGACTTCAAAGCAACAAATTAACATCGAAATAAAAGTTTTGCTCTTCTATAATTTGCCACCCCACACAATTATACAATATACATGCTATTAGTGCTTAGCAGTAAGCCAACTTATTTCTAGTAATAACAGGAACAGGCAGAGAACTCAATACAGATTTCAGTGACTAGAAGCTGTAAAATTATATCTGTGCTAAATGGTAGGCAAAGTTCAGATTTTTCCTGGCTTTTTCTTTGGGTTTAAAATACTTTCTTTTCCACAATTACAGAGATTTTTAGTGGGCATTGGAAAAGTCCTTATTTGCAGAAACTGCTATAGATAAATCTCCACTTAAACACTGACTTGTATCTCTGATGCAGCTGCTAAACAGTACCAACTCCGCACATATCAAAGGCTGGAGTCCTTGAAGTCAAGAATGTACCCTTTTCCTATTCCCAACAGCACCAAGATCTGTGTTGCACTCAAACAATGTTGAACAGTACTGGGTCAGGAAAGGGACATTGTCCTTGGAGTCCCTGATGCCAGCTGGGTCTTGTCTCTTCCTACCTACAGGGAATAATGGAAGAAGCTAAGAAAGCATTTTATCTCTATTCACTGTACTTTAGCCATCCCATGCAACATCCAGTAGAACAGCACTTCTCCCATAATCTATGTGTATCTTTTCTTCTGATGTGTACAGCTGCTGTGGATTTGGATGTGGGAGACAGAGGCAGGTTCTGTTTTCAAAACCTCTAAGAATATCTGAAATTGCACCTTGTAATCTCAAACCCATGAGATCTGGAGACTAGAATCCTTCACATACAGATGCAAGTGCTGTTAGCTGGAAATGACTATACAGCACACAAGACTGCAGACTAAAATGTCTCATGTGTCCTAGTGCAAGGCAGGTGTGCAGGTTTTCAAAATTGCAGCTCAAGGACAGGGGTGGTCTTTTCCAATGTGATGGAGAGTGATATGGCTTTCCAAATACAGCATAAGCCATGTTACTGCAAGGCCTGGATCCCTTACAAGAGATTCCATGATGGGCCCTGGGAAAGTTTGAAGCCAGGGCCAACCCATGCTCTGGAGAACTGATCATCTGATTAAGTCAAGGGAAGCTGTAAGACTTAAGCTTAACATGCTCACAGAACAGTGCTAAGTCAAAACTGCTGTCAAAAAATTAGTCTAAGCTTGAGTTTCAGGTCTAACTATAGAACCATTCATATGCCTTAGGTCTTTAAAAGTTACAAAGTGCCTGCCAGGATTTGTGTTTACAACAGCGTGCTGCAGCAGAGAAACTAGTCAGAGTATCCACGTGGTGAGATGTGAGCCACCACACACCACTTCCCTCACCTCCAAAGCTGGTGTTTGAACCATGTAGCTGCAGCTGGGGGTGAGGGGGGACTGTGCCCTATACAACACATATGAGAGAGGCAGAGATCATTAGCAAGAGCCCTGCTGTGCCTGAGTACATCCAAGCTGCTTTAGGCTAGCACAGGTCTAGGTGCTGCCAGCTAAGGCCCAGGCAGAACATGTACTTGGTTGGTTAGTCGCAGTCTGGCAGCTCTGCATGGCACCACACTGTACAGGCTGCACGTGCAGCATGGCCTGGAGCACACATCCAG
>JBCJKH010057641.1:44225-61504 GCA_039877255.1 Loriculus beryllinus
ATGCGTTGCTTCCTATTGGCATGTAGGGGCTTAGCCAATTCCTGGACAGCAGGACCTCAACACAGGAAATGGTTATTTGGGAAGGCAAATACCATAGCACAAAAGTCTTCCTTTCATTACTGTTTCATTACTAAGGATGATGTCATACGGTATGCAATATCTCTTTGTTCAGTTCAGATCAGCAGTCCTGGCTGTGTCCCCTTCCAGTTTCTTGTCCACTCCTTGTCTAATTACTCACTGGGAAGAAGGGTGAAGAGAAAGTGTGATACTGTACAAGCACTGTCAGTAACAGCTGAAACACTGGTGTGTTATCAATATTTTTAGCTGCAAATCCAAAACACAGCACCATACATACTGCTATGAAGACAAATAACTCCATCCCAGTCAGACTCATTAGTGTGTGTTAATGCAATATTGGAGCTCTACTGAAGATGGGAAAGATTAAAAACATTACAACTTATAATCATATTTACATCATCATCTGAAGTAGCACTCCAAATCAGAAGAAAACACACATGGAACTCAGTAAAGAACAAGAAATTTCAACATTGCACACATTCTCTTTTAATTTAAATTTGATATAGAATTATTTAGTTATGGTTTCCATTAAAAATAAAACCTAATTTCATCCAGTAAAATATGCAGTATGACATTTTCACATTGCCATTAGGAATTCAGGATTCCAAAAGACTAGAAAAGAAATCAGTAGCAAAGTTACACTGAAGAATCAGGAAAAAAATCTATAACTACTGTATTTTCAATGAGATACACTTGACTTATCTTCTGCAGGTTTTTCAGTGCATCTAATGAGCTTGTAAGTTTACTGATAGCAGAACAACACAATGGCACACAAAACTTTGTTTTGCTTTTATGCATGTATCAAGTGAAGAACTGTGAAATAGAAACACGAATCAAGTTTTAGTTGTGGCCCAGTTTAGCAAACCAATTTGCCAACCTACTAATTTAACTGCTTGTAAGAAACTGTTTCTCTGAAAAGAACACTACAATCAATTCCAAATAGTATCTATTCAAAATTCTACCTTGGCAGGATTCCACTTCACAGATCATCACACAGGACTGCGGTTGCAAAAGTCCTGCTTATTCCTCTCTGAAATGCTTGGCAAAGAACTCAAAGTGATAAAAGTAAGGATGAGGTAAATCAGGAATGAAACAGGAAATAATAATGATTGTCACCAAGGTGGAAAATGTATTAATGGATACTTTATGGCACTTTATCTTTTGCCAACATTGTCTTCTATCTCAAACAGATTTTTCTCTCTGTGATAATTATTCTAAACATCAACTTCATTTATACTGAACAGTCATATCCAGAGTTTCCATTTTGCTGGGCTGAGCAAGCTGAAGTTTTGAAATATCCTCTCAGGAAGAAGGTTGCCCATGCTCTTGGTGCTAGTTGCCTTTTTCTGTATTTGCAAGAGTCCTTTATCAGAAGCAATGAAAACTGCACATAGCATTCCAGATGAGGTCTTGCAAGTCCTTATGCAGTAATAGCAGGTTTAAACATGTCTACTGGACATATTTTATGGCTTGGATATCTGATAGTTACATGTCTTTTATCACACCAAACTGTCATCTTCTTATCACAACAAACTGTCATCTTCTACTCAGTTATCACAGACACTGGACTTTTTGCTGTTTATCTCTGTGAAGATAAAAAAATCTTCATTGTTAAGCATTTGAGTATAGAATTACCAAAGGTTGTTCTATTTCTATTAGTCCAACCATCAAGGCCAACCGACTTTTCTACATACTATACTGAATTTGATCTGTACTTGAATATATTCTTTACTATGTATTATTGTCTTAACTTTAATAAACAGGTGAGGTCAAGGAAAATTTAAAAAAATAATTAACTTTGCACCTCCAACCTTACCTCTAACTAGGCTTTCACTGTGCTTTTTTATAGAATCAGAGCCTACAGGCTGTGAATCTATATATCCATGGTGATGAGTAATATCAAGTACTTACAAAGGAGGCTTAGTGAGGCTGTTTTTTTCAAATAATAAATATCAGGATGAGGTTTTGTTGTCTAAAAATATCATATTTACATATTTCATATTTATAACTTCATTATCACACATATATTACTTGTATACTTTGCATTTTGTGTATGTTTATGTATACAGCCATTTTTACTCATCTGCATCTTTTAACCATTCTTTCATTTTATATTAAAAATACTTTTTTATCCACAAAAAGACAAAAAAGGATAAATTGCTTTTTACATACCTTCCTTTTACATACCTTACCTCTAAAAAAAGACTAGATACAGAAATGAAGGACTGTGAGAAATGCACTAACATATACTAACTCAAAATACAAGGTACTAAAGGCATTTATAAACGAAGCTTAGTAGTTAAGAAACAACAGAAGTGAGACAAACCACACTGCCTTTAATTTGCCTTCATTACATGAGTACACACGTGTTATACTGATCAGTTCTGCATCAGTCAGATATGCAGTGATTTTCTGTTTTCCCTCCTTCAGGTTTCATTTCAATCTGAAATAGTATTGGCTTGAACCCGAAAACCTGGTGTTTAATTTTAAAACGTAATACTGAGGCATTAAATTTGATCGCATAACTTGCTATCTTGTTTTTCAATATCAACTCAAGCAGGTGAAATGTGAATTCTTTTGAATCTTGTACTAGTCCCTCATGACTATGACATTGAAACTCTTTCCAGTATTACTAAGACCCTTTTGACTATTTGCAGTGTAAGCATTATTCTCTCTACTCAGTGGAAAGCATAGTCCCAGGAGCTGGAGAGATTCCAAAACAGTAAGTTGAAAGGGATATAAGGTTTTTTTATGGCTTTATCTGAAAGGCAATTTGCATTCTTGCTGTAGCTATGCGGTAAGTAGGCCACAAAGCCAGCTGAGATTGTGTTATTTCTGCCTCATCAGTTAGCACCTTTGGATGAGAAGGCAGATATGATTTATGGTAGAACAGAGGCTGACAGAGCCCAGCTGGAAACATTCATACTACAGGAGCTGAAATGCAAAAAAATGGCTTAGTGTTGAAATGCAAAATGTAATCTAGGTCATATAAATGGAGATAAGTAATTCATTCTCATAAAACTGCCAGAAAAGAGCCCTGAAATACCAATGTCTGTATCTTCTGTCTTTGATTAAAGATGCCAGTAATACATTTTCACTGTAAGGATATTCTCGCTTCCTGCTCGTATCAGACAGAATAAACTCAACTGCAAATAAAAAGCTATTGTTGCCTGAAGGTGGTTTGATGACCTATGATAAACAAGGTAGCAGTCTGTTCCAGGTGAGGGTGGACAGGTGTCTGCACACATAACTTTCATGGTTGGTATTTATTGTTGAGCTTGTTGGCTTGATCATTAGACGGCACACATATTATTTTAACATTTAACACACAACATCTCTCCAAAACCAATAGCAATTTGATTTAATGTTAGAAAAAAAATACTTGAAAAAAATCCTGGTATTCCATAGACATTAAAAATTGTCATAGTAATTGTATAGATTCATATATAGTTTTCTGTAATAAGTTAATTTGAATGTGTACGGGGTTTTTTGTTTTGTTTTGTTTTTGTTTGTGTGTAAAATGAAACTACTGAACTTCTTGCTAAAACAGTACAATGTCCTATCCAGAACTAACATTGGATTTTATGCACTGGGTACTTATAATACATCTTTAGAAGAGATCTGAGCACATTTTGGGCGTCAATTTATTATTTACTCAGTTACACTCATGCCTGTATGCTCTAACACCTTCTCCCTTGGTTGACCACCCTCTTGAAAATGTCCTGGGTATAAAAAATTTGTAGTATGTTAACCTCAGTTTTGCTAGTGAGAGGATATGAAACTTCTTCCCTCCTTCATTCTGTTATAATACTGACAAAAAAAAAGACTTGTGAAGAGGAGCAGATACTGATGTTACTGGTGTAATGATTGTTTAAAACCAAATCTCTGGAGACGGTACTTGGTCAAGCAACTTAGACCAAGCAGAAATTATAAGCATATATGCTCCAAAAGGCTCTGGCAGCTAAAAAGGAGTGATGGCATCCACTGTAGTATAAGTTACCCTTGGCTGAGAGAGAGTTTTGCACTCCTGAATACACTGTAACCAAATTTTGATGTGTGATGAGAAGAAGAATACTTATGCTGAGAATATTTTTTGGCCTGGTGCAAGATTTATCTTGGAAGATTGGACTTGTGAATTTTCTCTTTTTCCACTGGAAGAAAATGGAAATGGAGCTCTTTGCCTTGCAAATGTGTGCTTCATGGTAAAAAAAAAAAAAAAACAAAAACAAAAACCACAAAAAAAACACACCCCTACTATTTCCACTTAAAAAAAAAAAAATCCCTATAAAACGGTTGTAAAACCATAAGGGAGAAAAGCTACAAACTTGAATAACTGAAGATAGTTAGAGTAAAAATATTACTGAAGGAGTAATAAAAAACCATGTTTGGAGTAAAAACATATAAGTCTGTTTCATAAACCATATGCTACAATGAGTATATCCTTTTTCTTTGAACACACAAGAAATTTGCATGGTTCTGATTTCAGAACTGTCATTTCAGGTTTAGAACAGAATTTTAAATGTGTATGCCAATGTTTCCTACAGATGCTGGGAGAAGAAACTACTCACTTTTTTTGATTTCCTGCAGCATAGAAAGCTGTAATCATAGCCCTTGCATAGCATTTCCATTTCACCACCCTGCTTCTCTTTCTTTTTTGCTTCTTCCTGATCTTCTGATATTCTATGCTACTTTTGCTCTACTTTTATAACCTTGATCAGCTTTTCATGGTACCTATATTTATTTACAAATGCTTTTTTTTTTATTATTATTATTTCCTCACAAGATATCTTAATTTTTGTTATTTTTTGTCTAATTTTATTTACTTCTCTGCACTTTTCTGAAATTTCTACTTCCTTCTTGCACACTAATTTCCTGCTTTACCTTAGTTTCTTCATTACTGCTACTCTGTTCCTTGCAGCAAGCATTTTCTGTTAATCATGTCCTCATGAACCTCTTTGCTGTTCGAAGTGTAGTCATTATTTTTCTTACATTCTTCTTGTATTTGTCCTTCTAATTTTCTAGATAGAGGAAGGTATGGTGAGGGTATTTCAATATGGACAACTTTGTTATTAGAACAAAAAAGGAACTGAGAAAGGCATTTTTCTGTATTCAAAAGTTACCATATCACAAAGAGAGCTTCCTTTAAAGAATGACACATAAATGATACTTCACATAAAACTGAAATAAAATTCAGATTTTATAATCCTTGTGTAAATTTTTGTTGTTGTTGTCTGCTGTATCTGCTATATAACTGAAAGTTATAGATTTACCATCAATTGTATTTTTCACATTTATGCAATATAATAGTTACACTAAAGTGCTCTGTTAAAATATGGTTTACTAATTTTGATACTTTGTGTTAAAGTCATAAAATGTACACTTGAAGATAGTCTTACAGTACCATGTGCTAATAATTTAGTCTATTTGAACTCTGTTTAAGAAGGCAGATATTATTTAATAAATTTAATATTGACTTTTAAACATTAATTTTAATACTTAATATTAATTTGTCTTGTTAATAATTAATTAAAATGTAGTAAAATCATGTGTTAGAGGACTTCTTTAGAGTTTTTTTGTTGTTTTGAAACATTTGAAAAAATCTGGGAGAATTTTTCTAGCTTTTTAAAAATAAAGGTCAACCAAAAAGTTTTAATAAGTTCTTAAAATGTTGCATTTGTTATTCTCTCTAAAAAAAGCTATAATACTGAAAATACATTCATTAAATCAGTGGAAGACTCAATAGATGTCTCACTTTATTTCTGTGAAATCTTTATAGTAACAGGTAGATCAGATACATATTTTCTAACAGGATTTCATTCTTATGGCATAATTTTCACGAAATTTTACCATGGTGCTCTTTACCTTCCTTTGAGCCTGTGTTATTTACTTCTAAATCCTGACAGCATCAAGGCTCCAGAACCTCTTCTTCACCCCCTTAAAGGAAGAGTTCTTCAGGTATCAGTACAAACCAAGGAGTTAAAAGCAGAAACTGATGTAGATTGTATAACACCAAACTCGATTTTGAAGCAAAATCTAGGAAAATGTAAGAACTTGACTAGGAGTGATGTATGATATATAACCAGAAGGGACAGACAGATGCCATTTTGGCAGTAGAAATAATATTATCAAAGAAGCAATTGGATTAAGATAGCATATGTGTTTAGAAGCTCTGCTCTTCTCTTCCCTGAAACATCCCTCTAGTCCTGTAGCATTAAATGTAAAAGTTAGCATACTTACTTTTCTTTTCTGTCTTTTATGCTTTGACTTTAACTCTGAATAATATGTTGATTAAGCTGTTTTTGTTTGTTTGTTTTGATTTGGGGTTGTTTTTTTTTTTTTTTGCTTGTTTTTTTTTATTTATTTATTTGTTTGTTTGTTTGTTTTTAATAAACCGGTGTCGTGGTTTAAGCCCAGCCAGCAACCCAGAAACTACGCAGTCATTTGCTCCCTGCCCCCCCTTCCTCCCCCTGTTCCACAAGGGATGGGGAGGAGAACTGAAAAATGTAACTCCCACAGGTTGAGGTAAGAACAGTCCAGTAACTAGGGTATAACACAAATCATTACTGCTACCACCTATAATAATAATGATAAAGGAAATAACAAGGGAAGAGAATGCAACCACTCACCACTCGCAAATCGATACCTAGCCCGACCCGAGCAGTGATCTAGCCCTTCTGGGTAACTCCCCCAGTTTGCATACTGGGCATGACGTGCTGTGGTATGGAATACCTCTTTGGTTAGTTTGGGTCAAGTGTCCTGTCTCTGATTCCTCCCAGGTTCCCCTCCTCCCTGGTAGAGCATGAAACTCAGAAAGTCCTTGGTCAGAGTAAACATGACTTAGCAGTAACTAAAAATGTTGTTATCAGTGCTGCTCCCAGGCTGAAAGTCAAAAACAAAGCACCACACCAACTGCTAAGGAGAAAAATGACTGGTCCTGCTGAAACCAGGACACCCACAAAACCCATACAAAACCAAAAAAGCCCACCAATAAACTATCAAAAGAATGTAAGACAGCTCACAAATTTAAAATATTTAAAAGTGGCCACCGAACTGTGGAAAAATTAGTTTTGTACTTTGGCATTTTGAATAAAAACTAGTCATTTTTAAGAAAGACCATGTTTGAGGTGAAGGGCAAATCAAAACAGTAACGACTTTGAAACCAGGATTTTTCATTAACATGTTACCAATAGTAAGTAAATTTCAAGGGTTACAAATATGTTCTGGATGATTTGTGGGTTGTATTAGGAAACTGGATCTTTGGTCTTAAATACCCTGCCTTTTATATGTTGATTTCACTTGTGGAAATGTTTTGTAACTATAAATGTTATATTGATTTTTTCATTATTGTACATCTTATGGGGATTTTATCATGATGTTAATTTTAATTCTGGATTTTATGTTTTCAGGCTGAAAGCCCAATCAGAATTAAAATGGCATTGGATTGAATGCAGCTGTTCTGCTTGAAAGCTTTTTAAAGGAAAATTTATGTATCTAAATAACATCAGGTCTTCAGCAATTATGTTGACTTGTTCAGTGGTCAGAAAGACACACAAACTTTTGGAGGGGGCAGACAATGCATTTCAGTTAAATTTATCTTTTTAAAGTATTTAATGCTTTGATGTAGGTGTTATTTAAATGACATCTTCTTGTTCCTCTGAAGGAAGATATTTTGACAGCGGAAAAGTGGTATCAAGTTTTATTACAGTCTGTTCAGTCTGTAAGTGTGTCGTTGATGTGCTATATAAATGTGTTTCACCATTCAGTGTCTATTACCAATTCTTTCAGAACATGCAATTTTAAGCCCAACACACAGAGAAGTAATTCAGAGCTTCAGAGAACCAGAGTAAAGTGACTAATGTATTTGTGAAATGTGAAATCTGGCTTGGAGCAACTCATACGGTTTGTTAGCTGCAGCTTTTTTAGTGTGGATGGTAGCCACAGCTATGAACTGCCAATAATTTTGAAACAAGGAAGCACTCATGCATAATGAACTTTTTGTTTAGCTTTTTTTATGTTTAGTTGTTCTATAGGCCCATATTAATCTACAGAAAGATGTGATTGCCTGATTTGACTTTGAGAGATAAAATGAATTTGTACATAAAGTCAAGATTTATGAAATGAATTTGCACATGAAATCAAGATTTATGAAGTGAATTTGCATGTAAAGTCAAAATTTGTAACTAAGACAGTGGAATAAGTTCTAAAAATGTACCACTGGAATTCAATACAACATACGGCTTTGTTCTTTAGTGTCTTCAGAGAATATGTATCAGATATGTCCTATTTTCTAAACGATAAAACCTCAGAGATTTGTCAAACAGTTGTATGGAGATGAACCACTCCAGCCTATTGGGAATGTAAGATGGTCAGAGCTTGAAATGTGTCAATACAGTTATGTCTGTGAATGAAATCAATGTCTATCTTTTTCTTTCTTTTAGATTGCTTTAGCTAGGTGTTGATTAAACTATGTTGGAGACTGCTGTTGCAATTAACACTAAATGAGATTTGTTAATTGGCTTCTTTTGAAGCAAAGTAGGGTTCTTCTTCTGCTACTCTCTGTGCTCCTTGTGAACTTATATATGGAGCAAGGATAGTGAAAATTGACTGTGGAGGGACTGACACTTCAAAATTCAATCTAATTACTACAGCTACAGCTGACATTTTAATTTAAATAAATGAAAGTGAAAGATGTTATAAATAGTACTTAAGCCAGTGACTAACCAAAAGGTCATTCATGTAATATGTTAATTTATTATTTAGATTTATTAAAAATCAATATATGCCTTAAAGAAAAACAAAAAATTCCAGAATCTCCAAATAACAGCAGTAAAACGCCAACTCAAGGACATTAGTCAAAAGACCCATTTTCTCCCCAGAAGATGAATGCAAAATGTACTTCCTCATGCAGAAACACAGGTTATGTTTACTTGTTTAGTATTTTGATAGCAAGCTGAAAATTAGAGGATTGTAGGAGTGAATGAAATATTGTTTGAGTTTTGTCTTTTTTTTTTTTTTTTTTTTAATTAGACAGAAAACCAGCCACTTTCATATGGAAAAAGTAAGAAAAAACTGTTCTGAGAATGTGTTATTTGCACAACTTCTGGTACTCTGTCTTACAAAGAATTTGTTAAGATTTGTATGAAGCTGTTTTTAATTTGAAGGAGCATGGACTCAAGGGTTAAACACTGTATAACACTTAAGTGCTATGAAGCATGTTTTAACAATTGAACTGCATACTTGAATCTGTAATCCTGTGCGAGTTTTTTGGCTTTTTATGCTTTGGATTGAGTATATGAAGAGTGTTAGATGACTGATTGAAAAAATCCAAAAAAACCCAACTCTCTCAAAGAAATAAACGAAGTCAAGATAACTAGAGAACAGTTGGTTTCAGACAACTGGATGTAAATGATATGCATAGGAGGTGTATATGGAATGTTTTCCAAATTAAATTTGAGCCAGGAGAGTCCAATGATGAATGTAAAGTGACTGCTCTTAAATTTTTCAGTTCACGTTAAGTCACTTGGCAGCACTGTGGTCAAGAATCAAAATGTTATGGCCAATGGTGAGACTCTATAGTGGAGTTTTGCATTCAGATGGCTTTTCCTTGTTTTATTCCTTGTTTATTTTATTAATTGTATTTCATTTTAGCATTATAAATAAAATTTATTCCACTTGCAAAGCAGCCAGCGATAGGATTGGATTCATGTAGCCTCTAAACTTTATGGTATAGATCGACAGAGGAAATTTTCTATGCCATGAAAAGGATTAGATAAGATGACGCCTCAGTGGTCAACTCCAACCTTAGCCGTTCTGGGATTGTAGGATTCTGGGAAAAGAATTCCATGCCTTCAGTTATAGATATGGAACAAAACTACCATGAAAACTGCAGCCTGCATACACAGTGAGAGAAAAAAATATAAAATTCTCCAGGGACATGATGCATTACTAGGGGCTTTACATTTTAAATTCCTTTAAAAGCATCTAAGAATTTTTGTCGTAGTTTAAACCCAGCCACACAGCTCATTCACTCACTCAAGCCCCCCTTTCTTGCCCTCCCCCTACTCCCAGAGGGATGGGGAGGAGAATCAAAAAAATGCAACTCCCACAGGTTGAGATAAGAACAGTTTAGTAACTAAGGTATAACACAAATCACTACTGCTACCAACAATAATAATAATAATAAGGGAAATAACAAGGAAGAGAATACAGCACCTCACCACCCACCAGCAGATAACAAATGACACCCCACCAGACCGAGCACCGACGGATACCTCCTCCAACCCCCAGCCAACTCACCCTTTCGGCTAACTCCCAGTTACCTCCCTGGGCATGACGTGCTATGGTATGGAATACCTCTTTGGCTAGTTTGGGTCAGGTGTCCTGTCCCTGCTTCCTCCTGGCCTCAGACTAAACATTTGAGCAGTAACCAAAACATTGTTCTTATCAGTTTTGTTCCCAAGCCGAAACTCAAAAACACAGCTCTTGCACCAGCTACTAAGAAGGAGAAAAAATGACTGCTACTGCTGAACCCAGGACACCAGTATACTGGTCATGTCCAAAGAGATACAAAGAAGTGAGCTCACCCTGGAAATGACACAGAAGTAACTACATGCAGACAAGTGATGTCAGCCACTGCATGAAGGCATTATATAGCCTCAGTAGACTACAGTGAACTGCCAAACAGCTAGCTCTGATCTCAAGCCAGGCTTCACAGAAACTGGAGATATTCAGAACTATGGTTTTAGCTCATCAGTTCCACTTTATGTGAGTAGAGGGATGCATTGCTTAGCAGTCTCCTAGATTAATATGTGGTCACATGAACCTTGGCATATGAGATAACCCAACTGACTAATCTTCCCATAATCTTTGATTATGGGTCAAATTATCTAAGAATACACATAACCATACACTTGCTGGCTGTAGCCATGTCAATTATCAGTAACCAAGTTTGTTTCTAAAGCTTCTGTGTTGTTTTTGTACTGCTAGCTGGGTATTTATATATAAAAAAATCCTCCTTTGCAAGAAATTTTCTGAAAAAGGTGTCAGACACCAGAAGGAGCTTTTTCTACCTCTGCTAAAGATGAGAGTGTAAGCAAAAACAAATGCAAACCATTAGCAGACAGAAGGCATGTGAGCCACCCTTCAATTTAAAGAATTTATCACATTCACCTATTTCTGAACAAATCTGACTAGAATTGGTACATCTCCATGCCTTCTGACCTTTTTTTAAAGGGAACTGAGTAAGGTTGCTGTATTCACCTTTGGCATTTTAACAGGAGAACCAGTCACTGTCACATCACTTCTCTACAGGGAAATGAATTGTTCTGGCAGAACTCTGGATATGTAGTTTAATATTGACTTCAAATTTTAAAAATTAATGAGAAAATGTTGGGGGTTGGTTTGGTTTTCTTTTTTTTTTTGGGGGGGGTTTGGGTTTTTTTTGTTTGTTTGTTTGTTTTTTAAATCCTGCTTCATGAGCACACTGAAAATTCATTTCATTGTGTTATTTTCATTTCTTTTTATTTCTCACCAGTATGGAACTCTCATTACTTTTGCATTACTTTATGCCACATCAATCGTGATAGTGTAAAATAATACAACACATGGCTCTCATGGCATGAAAAATAACTCAATAGGAAATAATATTCAAATAAATGCACTATTAAATTTTAAAAGAAATTGTACTTGAAATATTTGTTGTGTCATAACTGATTGAAGTATTCCAAAATTAATTTGCAATACAATCTTTCCCAGATTCCACCTCATCGAAAAATCAAGACACTTTTTTCACTGTAATTTGCAAAGGAAACAATATTTGGGATATATACTTTAAAAAAAACACCACATTTGACCAATTCCTCCCAGGAAGAAGTTTAGGGTTTTGTTTGGATTTTGGTTAACAGTTCTAGCAAAGATTAAGTACATAGTTTAGCTGTGAAATCTCTCTGAATTTGTCTTCACTTTTCTATCAAATGCCTGTAGTTTCATGTTTTCTTTTTTATTTTTACACAGACTGAGAACATTTAAAATCAAGCAGTTCACCTAAGAAACACAACCAGTACTTAGCACAGGATGGTAACAAACTATTTGGGAGATAGTATGAAAATAAAAAGCAAGAGTGAGATCAACACAAAAGAAAATTCCGAGGAGAACATGCATTGGCAAAACAAGTGCTTCTATGAGCAGCAGGGCTATTAAAGCCTTACTTTCTACTAATAAAGAACCTCAAAGCCTTTTCCAGCCACCCCATAACCATTCCTGTGTCCCATGATGTTTTCACAGGGCAAGAAACTGGACCAGTATTGCTGCCATGCACTTACTGAGAGCTTGGTCAGAAGGTGCATGTTGAAGTGACTACTGGCATACAGCAGTGGTGAAAGCTGCACTGTGCTCCCTTCTTTAAAACTATGCAACACAGCTGTCATTAAACAAGCAAGAACCTTCTTGCAGATGTATTTATATTTGTCCAGTAGATCCGAAGTTAAGTTGGCAAGAACAGACAGGGAAAGATGGAAAGACAGCAAGCCCTCTGGTCCATGAGGGGAAGCAGGAAGCTGAGAAGCAGAAAGGAATGTGAAATAAAGGTGATCTATGAGAACAATTAGACATCATCCAATCAGTTAGAAATCTAAGTAGTTTTCACAGTATCAAATGCAATGAAAAGTTGCTTGCTGTACTTCTGGTACAGATTCCCTGACTGTCACAATTTGTCCTCTTGTAACACAAGATCTGTATGTATTAAAAAAGGAAAGCTTGCATTTTAAGGTTTAATTGTTTAAACATAGGCAGATATGTTATAATGATAGCACTTATATGTACTGCTAGACATTTACAGGCCCATTACTACATGGCTCAGGTATTTCATATAAAACATAGGTCTGATTTCAGAAATAACCTGAAACATGTTCTGACAGACCAATAAATCAAGGGCAGGAGTATTTTAATGCTACAATAATGCCTATATGAGATGCCATTATACACCTAAATTTCCATCATGGGTTGTGCTGACTAACTCTTAGACTAATAAAACACCTACAGCTCCCTGTGGTCTTGTATTGCTCCAGTACATTCATAATTTGCAATAATCAGTGAGTTATCTTTGATGTAATAAATTAGACAAATGCGCAGCTGGGGTAAAATGTCGTAACTTTGTTGGAAAAGAGGGCATTTTCACACTGGGTGGAAATCTGTCTCTATAGATATACATTTAGCAATATTCACTGCACTGGTAGTGTAGCTGATTTTACCATTGGCCAGAAAGGCTTATGCTTATGAAGAACTGGAGGACAATTGGTGTCTCAAAAATGCATTTTCTTGTTTTCACTGAACTTTGAATTAAGGTGATTTTTTTGTTTGCTTTTATTTTTTTAAATTATTTTTATTTAATAATTTGTTATATCTGTTTCTTTCTTCCCCCAAGATTAGACTTTTCTATCTAAAATGAGAGATGTATAAAACCTGTCATTTAAAGGCACTTCTAAGCTTTGAAAATCAATATCAGCTGAAGCATTAGTCTTCTGTAGTAGCTTCTAATTCTTCAAATCACCCCTTTACAAACGTTCAATGCCCTGAAATTAAAAGTTTCTCCTCTCCTCAGTCTCTCTCTTCTAGATAAATCAAAGGCTATTTTTCAGGTATTCCATTTAAAAAGCTATATTGAAACAAGAATGGTGACAGCAAAGATGAAGTAGAATTGAATATGTCTAGTTGCCTCTCTTTATCTGAAACAATCTGTAGTTATATTGACATTAAAATGATGTAAATTTGCAGTAGAACAGGAAGAAATGAGTGTAATGCATTGCTTCAACAGAATTTGAATCTGTTTACCTATTTTACCAAGTGTAACTAACAACTGAGGAAGAAAATACTACTGTCATCACCTCCAGCACTAGGGGGTAGCATAAGATTCAATTCTTAAGGGCAAGAAAATGCATAGACTTTATAACATGTAATGAATTTCCTTGCAGTGCATCCCAGCAGGAACCAGACCCCTATTGTGCTGGATGCTGTGAAAACATACAGTAAAAGACACAAACCAAGAAAAGAAAGTAAAAAAGAAGACATCCACAGCAATAAGCCTGCATCCAGCTAGTTTTATGTCTGTGTTCCTTTACCCATACTGCTGTGGGAATTCCTAGTCTGTGGGACTCAGCATCAACATGTAGTCTTACCAGGGAAGCCTCCTCCTTTGACACAGCTGGTTATTCAGTCCCTCTGGGCATCTTTGGTATCAGAGGCAGGACATCTCTAATAGTAGATTGCTTGAATGAGAAAGATGATGATCTTAAAAATGAAATGCAATGAAATGAGGTCACTGTGAAAGTGCAAGTGCTCATTCTTCACAAGAAGAATATAGAGTCCTCTGAAGTGACATACTATAATTGCAAGATTTAGGGGAAAAAAAACCCAAAACAAAACAAAACACAAAAACAGGGAAAAAAAAAAAAAAAAGCCAAGGCAAAGAAAATACTAATTTGTTTTTTGGGAAAGGACTTCTTTAATATACTTCTCTAGAATGAAGCAAATGAGGAGTCTGATGTTAAAAAGCAATTTCCTGGTACTGCAAAGAGGTCCTTTGCAGAGTTACATTACCTACTTTAATGATTGCATTTGCTCACCTAAAATGAATGTGATATATCTAAGCTCCTAGTTATGATGTGAGAAGTTATTTTTATTTGCTAGAGATAGCTATGCAAAAGAGAGCTGGTGATGACTGTTCTTAGCTGCTCACTTTCTGTGACAGAGCTGCAACCCACAGGCAAGAGTAATAGATTTCTGGTACTGGAGATATCAATTCTATATGATTTTGCTGTCATTCCAGAGTAAAACTACTGTATTATGAAGCCATAGTGAACAGATACAAGGACACTTGTTTTAGGTGCTTTACAAACAAAAATGCTTGTGAACTCTTTTAGAAGCAAGCAAGCTTTCAGAGTAACCACAATGAGCCCTAATTCATCTTTGGCAAATGATGCAGTAATACATATACTGTGTTAATATTTAACTGCAAGAAGAGTTGTATATGCAAGTGAATGAACTGATGTAAAGACTTGTGTTATGCTGGGCGCGACAAAAACTGTGTAACAAAAGCACAGGCCATATGCAAGGGTCCTTTAAGAAAAATAACAATGTTCACATGAATTTCATTGTAGGCACTGCACAGCATATCTACACTCACAAACATATAGTTAAATGTTCCTACAGTATATCATTAACAACAAATATTCAACAAGCAGTAACTGGGTTTTCCAAAAAGAAAAAAATGAGAAAATGGGAAAAATTTCCAAAAAATGGGAAAGGGCACTGGTTACATGACGACTGGTTTAAGGAATAGTTGGAAATTACTTTCTATGATATTTGCAGAACACCAATTAAAAAAGCTTTTTCCTGCACACCTTAGGAAGCAAGCTCTCTTCTGTAGGTCTTAAGAAGTGTTCTGGAAAGGACAGCAACTGCGTAGTAGCCAAAACCTGAGCTTGCACTTCTGCTTATAGCTTAACTTGCAAAATTGCATAGCATGAAACTACTGAGCTCTAAGCCTTTTGGTGGGAAAAAGCTTTCCCTCCTGTTTTTGCCCAAAGGTAATTTATTCTGTAAAAACTATGTTGTGTAACACCTTCTGCCTTAAAAGCAACTCATGTAAAATTAATTGCATTGCACTATGTTTGTGGAAAAATACTTTTTACTACAGTTTGAAGAAAGCAAACATTATACAATGAATGCTATAACAGAAAGAGTTATGAGTTGCCTTAAGAGCATTTATAAATCAAATCATGGCACATCAGTTATTTTAAAACTAACCTACATCAGGCTTTTAGAATAATGCACAAGTAAACCAGATTTTGAGTAACTATGTATTTTTCATAAGTTGTGGCTAATGATGAAAAATGTGGATTATTTGTTAAAAAATACAAAAAGGGATTATTTTCTTTCATTTTTAAAACTTAATAAATTTTGTATGCTATGTGTAGCATACACATGTTTTATGTAGCATTTTGGAAATAATAGAGAAGTCAGAATCCTTAGACATTTTGTGTCTCTCTTGAACTGAAAATATTTTAACAAGAAATCACTAATTGCATGCCCTATCCTCTTTACAGACAGACAGGGATTTCATCCACAGAAATTAATAAATTGTGAGGAAAAAAGGCACTTGTGATCATCTAGGCTCACCTGCTGTTTTACACTGGCCAAAGAAGAGATTTATTCCTTGCTGAATACTTCTTTCATACCTTGAGCAAGAAATCTGTATGATTCATGTTTCCACTACTGAACACGTTAAGAAAAAGATGGAGTTCTGATGTGCATGTTGAAGAGACTGAAGACTCACCCAGAAGACACCCAACTGTTACTTACCACCCCTTGACTGACTGTCAAAATATGGGCCAAATTTACGCTGAATTTGGGTAATTGTGGCCTTCAGTCACCAGCTCCTGTAAACTCTGTGCAAGCTTGTGTAAAGACCTCTCTGTTCTGGGAAATCCTCTCCTGGGCTGTAGAAGGATCACAGGTCAGGCTCTCATGGCTCTGTGTATGGCCGAGCCGTACTCTGTGTGAGGACACACGCCTGCCTCCCTGGGGAGGAAGTAAGGAAGACCCTGGACTCTCATTCAGACTGGCCCACATACCCAGACTCTTGCCCTCTCATGGACAATGCACAGAGCACTCCTCAAAACGTAAATGCCTTTTGTCTGCCTGCTGCCGTCAGATCAGAGCGTGGATAGTTACGTTCACTTGAGTACAGTCCCAGTGTATCTCCTCTGAGCATTTATATACTGCTTTTAAGGACAAACAGATGGGCTTGTAGCAGAGATTTAAACTAGCTTTCCCTACTAACTCCATTTTGGTGCTTTTTCTCAGCTGTCAAATGTAGCCTCCTTTTGTCTATAAATTGCTGGTTCCTGCTGTCCTCCCAGAAGCAGTCTGGGGACATTTTGTAGGGTAACTGGAAAAACATTCTGAGACATATTTGTGTTTCCTCCCTTCTCTCCCCATTCCCAAAATTTGAAGCGTCTTTTCCATGACATCTCACCTCAGAATTGATTTCTGTACCAAGAACAAATGCAGGGAAAAAGATCTCACACTGCCATTATTTATAGTACCATAGAATGGTTTGGGTTGGAAGAGATCTTAAAGATCATCTAGTTCCAATCCTCCTACCATGGGCAGAGACAACTTACAGTAGACCAGGTTGCTCAAAG
>JBCJKH010057644.1:0-15058 GCA_039877255.1 Loriculus beryllinus
CCCCTAGCTCTTTCTCTGTGGGAACAGAGTTCAAATGTTCGTGCTGAAGACTGCTGCTCAGCCGAGAAAGCCGAAAGCTTGGTGGGGGGGAGCATCTTTGGACCTCTCTAGGAAGGTCTTCATTTGTCCATGTCACTTAAATTTAAGTGGCACATCTGTGTCCTTGCGTAATTCTGCAAGGCACCTCCCTTGTCCCACATGGGAGCCCAGGGCACAGAAGTCCAAATAATGCTTTTATCACTCCAGCTCTCCAAGAACGCTGCCCTTGAATCTTGAATTTCATGCCATTTTTCTCATTGGCTATCTCATCCCCTACAGCAGTCATGTGGTTAGCAACATGTGTGAGCACCACCAAGATACCCTGCTGCCAGAGGAACTTTCAGTCTGCTTATGGCACAAATTAACAGATTGTGTCATCTCCTTGGGGAGCCAGTTAGCACTTCTCTGAAGAACCTCTCCAAAGCTGAAGACTGGATCTGGCAGTTTTCAGACAACACAGCAAATAAGTCTTGTATGACATTTGCCTCTTTGTATTGCACAAGAACCATTTCAGGTGTTAATGAAGCTCTGCATGGTTCAAGAGCCTTCTCCTAGGCACAGGTTTTGTGTTAATGAAGCCCACACATTGAGTCAGAATTTAACAGCCCCTATCCAGCATTGAAGAACTTTTGGAAAGGAACATCTATGCTCCTCCAAAAATAATCTGTTTTATCTGCACCAGAACTGTTTCAGTGAATTGAATCAGTAAATGAAGAGAATCAGGGCATTTGCTTCAAAATTGCACATTTGTCTTAAGCCAGAACATAAATGTAAACATTGAGAATTTTTATCCTGCTCATTAGTACAGTTCATATCACTCATATCAATCTCAGCTACATCAATGTGTGCAGCCTCCGTGTTCACTCAGGACTGTATGTGACCATGTGCTGTCAGCCACTTTCCCTCACCCTTTCTTTCTTTCCCAGGTGCAAGCTCCTGAAAGACCACAGTCCTAGTGAATGTCCCTTGCCAGAGCCCTCAACTTTCATTTCACTCTGCCCTAGAAGTTCAGTCCACCAACGCAGCTGGCAAAAAACTCCATTCCGTTTGTTGGAGTTTAATGAATCACTGGTTTTGTAAATACCATTTACAAAAAAAGCAAAAAACAAAGAACCTCTCAGGTTTTGGAACCATGGAGGCTTGGAGACTCTTGTATGTGTGGGTATGGAAAGAAAATAGCTGATCAGTGTAATTCCCATTCCATTTTTTCCACCATCAGGAAACTTGCCATTGCCATACTCTACTGTTATCAGGAAAAGAATGAAGATGAGAGGGAAGTCTTGCCAGTGGGTATTTCTCAGCACTGCTTTCCTGTATAACAGTTGGCCTTTTTATAAATAGAACCTCATTCCATGCAATGATACAGCATTAATCTGTCACCATATTTGTCAAAACCGTAGGATCATGAACTACTTGCGTACTAATTGCCATTTGAGCTCATCCACCAAGCACGAGCTGTGATAATATTAGTTTGGTCAGAGTCACAAGTCTGTCAGTGCCAGCAACAATTCAGTGTCTGTTTCCAATCTGTGAAAGTCTCATATCTGCATCCTTTCATCCCAGTAAGTAGAAACCTGGACTCCCTCTCTTAGTAGGAATAATTTGTCTTGTCACTCAGAGCCCTAAAGGAAAATCATGTGACAGTTTCTGATAGCTGTTTATATGAGAAAAAAGGTTTTGAGAAGTAAATGTATATCAGGCACATTTAAGTACTATGTATTAATTATTTTTTAAAAGCTTGAAAAGCTTCCCCAGACTACATTATGCAGGAGGAACAATTTGTTTGCCCACGTCTTGTAAGAATCATGGAATCGTTTAGGATGGAAAAGACCTTTAAGACTACTGAGTCCCACCATTAGCCCAGAGCTGCCAAGACCACCGTTAAACCATGTCCTTGAGTGCCACATCTACACATCTTTTAAATACCTCCAGGGTGGCGACTCAACCACTACCCTGGGCAGCCTGTGCCAGTGCTTGACAACACTTTTGGTGAAGAAATTTTCCTAACATCCAATCTAAACCTCCCATGGCACAACTTGAAGCCATTTCATCCCATCCTGTCACTTGTTATGTGGGAGAAGAGATCAACCCTTAGCTTACTATAACGTGTCAGGTAGTTTTAGAGAGCGGTGAGTTGTAGAGAGGTTCCCATGAACCTCCTTTTCTCTAGTCTAAAAAATATAGTTCCATCATAAGACTTGTTCTCTAGACCCTTCACCAGCTTTGTTGCCTTTCTCTGGACTCCAGAACCTGAACATCTCTGTTATAGTGAGCGGCTCAGAACTGAACACAGTATTCAAGATGCAGCTTCACTGGTGCTGAGAACAGGGTAACAATCACTTCCCCTGGTCCTGCTGGCTATGCTATTTCTGATACAGGCCAGGATGCTCTTGGACTTCTTGGCTGCCTGGGCGCAAGCTGGCTCATGTTCAGCGGCCACTCAGCACTCCCAGGTCCTTTTCCACCAAGCAGCTTTCCAGCCACTCTTCCCCAAGCCTGTAGCACTGAAAGGGGTTGTTGTGACCCAAGTGCAGGACCTGGCACTTTGTCTTGTTGGATCTCATACAACTGGCTTTGGCCTATTGAGCCACCCTGTCCAAAGCCCTCTGCAGAGCCTTCCTACCCTCAAGCAGATCAATACTTGGTGGCATCTGCAAACTTACTGAGGGTAAATTCAGTCCCATTGTCCAGATCATTGATAAAGATACTGAACAGAACTGGCCCCAGTACTGAGCCCTGGAGAACACCACTTGTGACCAACCACCAGCTGGATTTAACTCCATTCGCCGCCACTCTTTGAGCTTGGCCATCCAGCCAGCTTTTACTCAGCAAAAAGTACACTGGTCCAAGACATGAGCAGTCAGTTTCTCCAGGAGAATGCTGTGGGAAACCATGTCAAAAGCTTTGCTAAAGTCTAGGTAGACAACATCCACAGCCTTTCCTTCATCCATTAAGTAGGCCACCCTGTCATAGAAGAAAACGAAAGACTGGTGGAAGCCAGTCATTACTTGGCCATCACTACAAAGGCACTATTCCTGCTAGGAGCTTTCTCAAGCAACCAAAGGGAAAACGATGTGTATATGACTCTTGTAAGTTTTATGGTCACCAAAATAGAGGCAAATAGGGAATGGTGTCAGTGACACTAATCAGTCTTCTATCAATTTCCCCCTGCTCTCCTCATAAAAGGTCTTGATTAGCTACAGAGGTCCTAGGCTGGACTGTCTGCAGGCTCAGAAAGATGATGCTAATCCAATGTATTCAGCTCACACACAGAAGACTGTCTTCAACCAGTATAGATTTAACTTTCTCTGTACTTTAACCAAAATGTCTGTAGGAACTAATGATTTAATTCTTTTCATTCAATAGATGTCTTTCCAAATCCAAAAGTTTCTGAATTTATTAGAACTGAATAGTAGTAAAACAGTAGTAGCCTTTGTTGCATTTCCATTTCAGTCGCATTAGGGACAGTGGAAGTTTAGACAAGGATGTGGGACCCATGCCTGTGTTATAAAATCATCTCTTAGGAGTTTCACTGAAATTGCATAAAAAAGTTTCCATTTTTCAAATTTGTATAAAGCTGAAAGTAATTTCCTTGTGGAGAAAAATCTTCTAATCCTCTTTAGAAGGATTAAAATGTAAAAATTTCTAACAATACAAAGTAGATCTGTAGGTGGATTTTCTACCTGTCTTTTCAGTCTTGTAGCTGATAAATGAATTATTACCTGTTTCATATTGTTGGACAAGTCTGTATTCTTAAAGGCATTCAGTATGAAATAATTTGCTCAGCAAGTAAAAACTCAAAAGTTGACTAATCTTAATTATGTTAACCTCTATAGGTTTGCATCTGTTGCATCTGTTGACCAAGTAGTCATCCAGTAGAAAGCACCTAAACTTTATGCAAAGGGATATAGTCCAGCCACCATCTACCTGTTGTCTAATTACCAAGAGAAGTCCAACTGCAACCAAGAGAATTACTCCAGAAAGTTAAGCAAGTGTATCAAAGCATGCAGGAACAGAATTCAGGAAAGATGAGTTAATTGGTAATTTGAGGAACACAGCTGGGAAGCTGTGCACTGAGTTCCTGAGATAAGGGCCCATATTTTTAATTACCAAGGTGGAAAATGACAAAGTTAAATTATTTTTAAGAAATACTAAGAACATATGTATGATGTGATATGCAATAAAAAAACACAGAGATGTCAGTATTTGCTAATTATTCTTGCACAACTAGCAGAAAAATCCCACATCTATTGGTCATTAACTGAGCATTAAGCTTCCTTTCATTTTGAGGACGATTAATAAATGTAAATTGGCTTTGGTGGTTGCTGTCACATTGTAAATCAAACTTTTGTCAACAGTTACCTGGGTAAATGTGGATATTTTTACAAATACCAAAAGTATGCAGATTTGCTGCATCACTCCAGTGGAGTCCCTCGTAAATGTGAAGGCAGTACTTACGTGTTGTCTGTGAGAAATAATCTTTATGGAAGTGTATGTAACCAGCTCAAGAAAGTAAATTATTATACAGTTTGTCTCTAAGATCTTTGGAAGATCTTATGAAATTGTGTAAGTTAAGGCAGGCAATAGGCAACTTACAATTTGTCCTATCTGCATGTTCTGAGTAAATCAGTCCTTATCTAATTGTCCTTGTTGCTAAGTCTAATGGTCCTTGAAAGTATTATAAGCTGTTATATTTTCACACAAATCAACTGCTCAGGAAGAGTTTGTCAAATGCCTTAGGTGCAGCTTTTACTGTATGTCAAATGCTTTCTGCAGACATGCTTTCAAGGCTTTGTTAACAGCAATTGTGTAGTTGTCAAAAGGAAACAGCCATTCCTGAGCTGTTTTCACATCTCTCTCAGTATTTCATTATATTCCTTCAATGCAGGAGTGTTTTTATTCTGTGGGCATTAGAGGTGTATAAAAATGACAGTGCTTACACTTGTCCAGGAAAGACAAAAACTTCCTGCATTTCCCACAGTGGTGGCAGCTGTTGGTTGCACAAACTGCTTAGTGTATAAACTGTGGTTTCCAAACAGAGGTTTGGCTCAAAAACTGTTTGAAAGGATGAAAGCCACAGAATATATTCTTTAAATTAGCAGCTTTACCTACAATTTAGAACACAGTGCACCAATACGATATTAAGACTTACAAAAGATGGTTTAGGAACCATTATATCTCATGAGCCATACTAAGAAAGAAGGGCTAATGATGAAAATATGCTTGCTTCCAAGTTAGGAAAGGCAGTACAGACAATTACTCAAAGCATATGGATTTTCTGATTTTCCTAAATGCAATGAAAACTGATTTTACTTATTTTTTATATCCTATCCTCCCCTACTGAAGATGTCCCTATGCCATTTCCCTGGCTAGCACTGTGTTCATGTTGTTTGCTCCGGTGAAGCCAACAAATCCATCAGCATGAACAAAGGCTGCAGTCAGTCATATCTGTGAGCTATTCCCACTGCTCTGGTAGGAAATGTGCCGTGAGTACCCAACTGCTCTGTCCCGTGCTACCAACATGCTGCCTTCCTGCCAGAGATTAGTTCAGGTTGGACAGGATCTCTGGAGACCACCAGGTCCCTCACCCCACTCACAACAGGGTCTACCTGCATGAGGTTTCCCAGGAAAAGGCATTGTTCAGAAGGATCTGGCAGCATACAAGTCATGCCTTCAGCTGTGCCCAGTGACAGTTCCTGCAGGCAGTGAGAAGCCAGGTCTGATGCAGAGGTACATTCGGTGCAGTCCTATGAGGCTGGTATATTGGCATGTCTTCTCAGCCAGAAAAGATTTTCTCAGATAGTGACCCAGTGGGGAAGGACCATGTTAGTGAAGATTCAGTGTATGGCTTTTCCTTTCTGTGTGTGTTTTCATAATGATGTGTCACCAGCTCAGGACACATCGTATCCTCCCATCCTGGTGCTGCATCCCTGTCATGCTACCCTCCCCCACAACGTATACACTCTAGTAGGAAAAGGGGCAAACAAGCTCTAAGGAGGCTGCTCATCAGTGACCACAGGATGTGTCTGAACTGCAGGTCATGTGCCATATAGCCTTGGTCTCATAAGATGCTGGGGCAGTGATTGCGACCTTGAGGTCTCTTGCCCAAGAGCACATATGTCCCATCCAAGGTGTGGTTGACTGGGCACAGCCCTCACCCTGGGGACATCACATCAACTGCTGGCCAGTGGGCACCATTGACTCCGGTGACTCAGGTGGCTTCAGGAGATGGAGCACATACAGATTTGTCACACTGTTTTGCCTCCTACACAAGAGCCACGTTGGGCTGTGGCAGTACCTGCTATCCCACAGCAGGGCAGTTTCCCTGGGAATCAAGGGTCAAAGCAGATTTCTGTTACTTAAAAGTGAAGTCAGCCTTTAGCAGTCACACAGGCTGAAGGATGAGCACTTGAACACCTACCCTTTCTCCCCGTCACAGTATGGCTGCCCCTACCCACAGCAGCTGGTGGTCGGTGTCGGCTGGCTTTCCATACGGGAAGAGGCTTTTCATTTCTCTTGCTGATAAAAGGATTAGCTCTTTTTCATGTTTGAGATGTCATGTGGTGATTCCTCAGGTAAACCGGATCAGAAGTTAACAGCAATGTTGACAGCTTATTTTTCCTTGCAGAACAATATCATTACCTGTGTTTTTGAGGAGTATAAACCTTATGCATAAAACATTTTTCAGTTAAAGGGATACTGCCAACTGACAAAAAAATCCCTTTGCTATTACCTATGCTTGTTACAAATATTTAGATTACCAGAAATAATAGGTGGAATTTTCCTCTATTTTCCTCTGGTTAGTTTGCCTGACCATTTGACAGTAATCCAGTGTTTCCTTTGGATATCCAGGTTATTAGTAATTTTTCCCTTTTCTCTTGTGTGAGCTTTTCGTGTTACAAATGAATAAATCAGCATCACAAGGAAAGCGAGATAGTTCTGGAACAAAAACTGTCCATGATTCAGGATGTAACTTTATATTTTTAAGCACATTTGATGTTGTATCTTAGTTTTTTTTATATTAAATGCTCAATCATAACTTATCATTCCGTGACTTGTTTTTAAGTAACCTAGCTTTGAAGCTCAGGATGAAAAAGTGTGTTGCTTTACTGATAACTATGTGGGTTCTTATCAAAATGGAAGTTTGGTCTCATTATCCCATTGTTCTCCTTTTCTTTTTTCTCCAAGCTGCCTGTCTCGTCCTGGGTTGTATGATTTTTCCTGATGGCTGGGATTCAGATGAGGTAAAACGGATGTGTGGTGAAAAGACAGACAAGTACACGCTGGGGGCTTGTTCAGTCCGTTGGGCATATATCCTGGCAATTATTGGAATCTTGGATGCCCTGATCCTCTCATTTCTGGCATTTGTGCTTGGCAACAGACAAGACAGCTTGCTAGCAGAGGAGCTCAAGTTGGAAAACAAAGGTAGGACTGCTTTAGAAACACTATTATTGGGTGGCGTAGAGGGCAATTACTTAAAAACAATTACTGGTTTCATTTTATTTTATTTTATACTTAAAAGTTGGCATGATGGCTTGCTTCGTAAGTTTCTGGGTAAGAAGAAATGAAAGGGGCAGAAGAAGTTTGAATTTTCAGCCTCCAAATTATATGAGCTCGAAATTGCCATAATTGCTGCACTACGCATGATTTATTCTTAGTTTTTAGAGGTGTAGATAGGATGTTTTTGTGTTACTCAGTTGTATATTATTTCATTAGCATTTAAATTTCACTATCTCCATCTGTTTCTGTACCCAGTGCAAGATTTTTTCATTTGGTTCCTTTAGGATTTTTCACTGTGATATGGGTGTAACATGGCCTATGTGTTAGCACAGTACACAGTGAAGGAGGTATTGACTAGCAAGACTGGCAATGAGATGTGTAATGGGACCACCTATTCAGCAAGGCACCAGTGGTCTAAGATCAGAGCCAGGAATGAAGAAGAATACTAGTTCTTGTTTGATTGTGTTGCTTTGAGCTCATTAGTCAGCTCATGGGAATATCAGATGTTGTAGTAACTGAATATTCATGCAGTGGGTTGGGGATAAAACACATTTCTAGATTAAGAACATGAAACTGTCTCGGGCCAGTAGTTTTATCACGCAGTTGTGAGAGAAGAGATGCTGTTTGGTGAGTGTGTGCAAGCCTGGCTGACTTCTGCAGCATCCACAGGCGTGTAACTGATGTGATGGACACCACAGAAGACATGTCCCTGCCTTGTTTTTTTAATGGGCCTATTGTCCCTGGATGCGTCTGATCCCTTCTGAACCTGCTGACACTGCTGGCTTCTACAGCACCGTGTGGCAGTGAGTTCCTGAAGCTCACTACTGACTGCTAAAGAAGTACTTTCTTTTATCTGCTTCAAATTGATCCCCCGCTAGTTTCACCGAATGTCCCCCTGTGAAGGATTCTGCATTCAGCTCATCCACCACCTTTGTAATATTGTAGGTTGCCTCTAATAATAGCAAGGGTACTAGGAGCCTTTCACCACTGGATTGGAAGTCAAAAGCTGTTTGGCAGCCTGGGTTGCACAAAAATAGCTCAGTCCTACTCCAGAAGAACCATTACCCATGTATCCGAAAGCCACCACACAGTGGCTCCATGTTGCTGAATTGCAGACAGTGAGCCCACTCAGCCCAAAGATAAGTGGACTTGAAGACTGAATATCACATACAATTCCAGACCTGGTTAGAGCCTGCTAATGTTGGGGGTTAAGGAAACCCCATGTTGCTTGCAATTGCATGTGTACATCTGTTGTGCAGGTAAACTGAGGGCATAGGTTTCAAGGATTGTCGCTGTGGCCATCTTCTATAAGGATAATATTCATCTGCATTTGAAAATTAAAATACTTATCAGAAGGGCATTCACAGCTATGCCACAAGTGCTTTTGGCCTCAGCACAGGGTCTGGTTTGTCTATACCATACAGAGCTCATGAGCCCTACAACTACTTGCATCAAAGAACCTCATCTGTTTTGGCATCTTACAAGCGAAAAGCAGATTCTGGAGACTCATCACCTCTCACGTCGCTGGCACAAGCTCCTGCCAGAACATTTGGTCCTCAGCATGTCGGACAAAATCATTCAGCAGCTCATTTTCCTTGGATTAAACACAGACACCACTAGCTTCAAAGCAAACCAGAACTCAGCAAAAACTTTGCCCTTCAGATAAGCCTATTGTTCACCACTTTTTAAGCTGTCCTTCAAATGACAATCAAAAAAGGCAGCTTGTCTTCTAAAAAGAACATCACAAAAAGGTTCATACAAGCAACAGCAGGGCAGGTCTAAATCCCTCTGGATTCCCCCCCCCCCCAGCGTTTCGCCACCTGCACATGTTGCTGCCACCACCACTGCCCTGGAAGACACAGCAGCATGAGTGGTCACCAGCACCCCCATGAATGGTGGGGACATGATAGATATCAGTCTGAGCAGAGCACCAGCTCTATACTTTGTTGGAGTTCTTTGGCCTTTTGAATGCCAGGAAAGCCTGCCTGCATCCTAGTGAGCAAATATCCTACCAAAACAACAAGTCATAAGTACTTAATTGCCTCCAGTGGTCTCTGATCTCTGTACAAGGTGTGCTGCAGCTTGCCATTCCCAACACTGTGCTGATGGAGCAGGATGATGGATCTGATGATTCCTGCAGACCATGGAGAGGTTTCTGCCAAAAAGGCTGCAGTCTGAAACAGGCACTGGGATGTGTAGGTAGAGCTCATCCATTTTTGCAGCTAGAAGTCATTTAACAGTTTTTAGGAGGAAGATTTGGGGTTCATATAGCCAGGATTGTGAGGCAGGTTTTGTAATCCTGCCTATCACCGGCTGCATGCTTAGATGACCAGTTTGAGGCAGTGGTCTGTGTTAGAGCAAGTATTGATTACTTACACCATAATAATGAAGGACCTGGTAAAACATTAGGGTGAACACTTGTCCTGAAGTTTGCGTCAAGCAACCTCCTGTCTGTACCCTTGGCATGCACTGCACATGAAGAGGGCTTTGACACCCAATAAATGACATTCCCTTGTCCCCTTTCAGGTTAAGAGATGCTGGAGAACTACTCATCAGCATTAATCCACATGCAGAGTATCCATGTGTCTGTTGGAAATGGTCAGGACATGAAAATACTGAAATATGTTAATATCTCTTGTGTGTCTCCCATATAGACAAAAAGTTAAGACTAAGGATATCAGCAATACCTTATAAGCAATACCCTCATCCTCCCAAGCTACTCTTACAATGTGAAGTCAAAGCCCTCATAGCAAGTAGCCTTGAATGCTAAACACCCTTCCACTGCCCCACATTCTTCTTTCCCTCTCCTCATCTACCTGAGGTCTGCCTCTGGGCTTGTGCTGGCTCCTGCTTCTAGATTAGCAGGTATGGATAAGGAGCATCCCTTTCTCAAGAAGGAGTCCCTGTGCTGCTGCTGTCATCCAAAAGGCAAAAAATGTGGCTGTATGGTCAGGGCTGTCCATTGGGTTTGACCCCATTGACTCCTTTTTGCTGGTGATGATGTCACAGAATCATAGAATCATAGAATTGAGTTGGAAAGGACCCTAAGATCATCCAGTTCCAACCCCCCTGCCATGGACAGGGACACCTCACACTAAACCGTGCCACCCAAGGCCCTGTCCAGCTTGGCCTTGAAAACTGCCAGAAACAGGGCACCACTTCTTTGGGCAACCCATTCCAGTGCCTCACCACCTTCACAGTAAAGAACTTCTTCCTTATATCTAACCTGAACTTTCCTTGTTTTATTTTGAGCCCCATCCTCTGATCATAGGCCTGGACATCTCATAGTGTGTGATAAGCAAGGTGTTCCCTTATGGGACAGTCCTGGCTCCCTCAGGCTTTTCAGCAGAAAGCACCTGGGGAGCAACCAACACTATACCTAAGAAAAACCTCTGCTTGCCCTGTCAGCTTTTCCTCTGCTTCTGGGGCTTTGCCCCCATGCATGTAGGTATCGTTATGTGGTAGCTCAGCGGGGATGAAGAGACAATAAATTAAGTAGCAGGGTAACAACAGTGTTCATGTATGTGGAAAACCCTTTTAGAACCAGAAATGATTAGGCAGTGACCAGACAGCTGGGCAGCTGCTTTCTTAATCAGGTAATTGTTCTGTCTGGAGGCTTCCTTGCAGATGAGCTCCCACAGACTCAATGAGAGTGCGGTGGCTCTGCAAGTTCCTGACGTCACAATGCTTCTGACTATTGGTGGCAGGGTAACAGTTAAAAGTATGTGAATCACAACAGGATGGCAAAAACGTGAGAAGATGTCAGAAAAAGGGCAAGCTGTACTGCTCTGTAGATTTACCATGCTGAGTTGTCCACCTGCTCTGTGCTTTTGATGGCTACAGTTCTGTATATTTACATAGGTTTATAAAAGCTCGTGAGTAAGGAATTTGACTGTTAAAATTACTCATGGCAAAAGACAGCCCGATTTTTGCTGTAAAAAACATTTTCTTTTTCACTACATGACAAAAATAGTGCTTATTCATTTCTTATTTGTGTAGGTTTGAGAGCAAACTGCTATGCAGGTTTCATGTCCAAGAAATATAACTCAGGCTTAGCAGACTTTCTTCAGGTTATAGGCTATTTATTTAATGCAGTTTCCTAATCATGCAAATTTTACACAACAATCTGTACCTTTTTTAATTTTAAAAAAAGCCTTTTAGAAAAGGAAAAGGTTTTCTAAAAAGACTTTCCATTATGTTTATGCCATTTGAAAAAGGAGGGAACAATATTACATAGTTTTCTTTAATTTATGGGAAATAATGGTAATGACTTAAAGGCCTGTATGTTATTAAAATAATGGCATACAGGGTGATGACAAAAATAATCTGAGTAGTCTGAATTCATCTTAGTTTTAAGCTTCAGCAGCAGCATTTTGAGAGAGACATCAACATCAGGCATAAATCTTGATGTGCTGTCTAATGACATAATTTAACATTTTGTTAAATGTTCAATGTTAAATTATGTCATAATGTCTTAATGACGTAAAATTAAGGTTCTGGCCAAAGGGTGAAGAGACCAAACGAGAAATTTCCAACAGAAATTGAGAGTGCAAGGTTATTAATTTTATGGTAGGAAGTGGTAATATGGTGTGCATTATGAGTGATAAACACAAAAGCATTCAAAAGAAACTATCCTGTTAAATAGTATCAGTCAGAGCAGGTGGATGATGCACTTTGTGGACAGCTGTGGCTTTTCTGAGGAATATAACAGCTTCACAAGGTGTTTAACATTTGACTAATCTTTGGGACCCATATGGTCACAGATAAGCAAGTTACACTGAAGATTTCCCAGAGTTAAAAGCCCGGAGCTGAAATAGGTAAAAGGAGCCAGGAACCAGATTTGAAGGTTTCATCTACTTTTTCAACAGATTTAAGGGATTCATCTACCTTGCAGTGATTGCAACTCTCACGGACTCAGCAGCCACACTACAGACAGCTTGTCACAGAGCTCAGTGCAGGATGCCCAAGCTGGGACTTGACGGTTGACACTTACACCTTTATTATTTTCCGTACCAGCGCTGTCAGGGCCTGATCCAGGTTGTTGAAGGCTGGCTCCGTAGCTCAGCCTGAGCTGCAGTCACTGTAGAATAGACACACTTAAAGATAGAAGATAAAGGGAAGTTGTTTCTTGGTGACAAAGCATTTTTCTGTAAAAGAAACAAAATAGTCTTGCACAGAGGTTTGTTCACCTTTGACTGGAGAATCGTCTTCTGTAAACAGAAGTAGTCTACCCCCATGATTGCTCGAAAACCATCTGCAAAAGCCTTCGTATCTGAAGCTGTGTGACAGGAGGCCAGCAGCACACTGTCAAGGGCCTACATGACAGAGTGTGCGTCAGCTGTCATTCTTCAAAAGGGAAATAACTCAGGTCACAACGCATGTGCAAACTGCTGCAAAATTGCAAAGCCCAGCTTATCAGCATGTAGTTCTCCTGGCATATGCACACAAACGTTCAGGATAACTTGTTCAAAATTAGGTGAATAAACATGAATATTGATACCTGGTTTAAGTTTCCACATATATCCACATATGCATAAAAGTTTCCACACATATGCATAAGTTTCCACATATATCCACATATGCATGAAAGAATTATCAACAGCCCAGGTAGCAATAAAAAGAACTAATCCAGTCAGAACACCATGCATACCCCTGTATATTCTCTGTCTGATATACTGCGTATTCTCTATCTGATAAAATTATATAATTCTTCTTTTTGTAAAGTCCTGTATCCCCTTGCTCCTTGTGATAAACAAGAAGTCGGTGCATGTACTTTTTCATTTCAGTTAGCATAGGCTCTTAAAGAATAAAAATACTGTCAAAAATAGAACTCAGGATTTCTCTTGCTCTCTTCCCTTTTGTAGGCTGGTATTTCTGTTCATGTCTACTAGTCTCCTTCATCTCCATCTTTTCTTTCTAAAGCACTCAGGGGTCACCCACTTCAGCCTGTTCCCGCTTCGGTGTGTCGCTCCATGTTCAAAACACTTAAAGTGACTTTGAACTCCAAACCAACTTGAACACTTGAATTTCCATTTGAGAAGGGGAATGTTGAAGAAATTCACTGGGGAGTGATCAGTGATGGACTATGATAGCCAGCCCGACCACGTGCACTTACCAGGCTGCAGCTGGCCAGCGGAATCTGGAACTACATCAAAAGGTTTATGCTCTTGCCTCAAAGGAGAAGTATTTAGGTACTCTGCTTTTCAAAGGCAAAATCAGGCTCTTCTTTGAAGCCCAGAGCTAAGGCTCCAGGTTTGAAATTCCTGGCCCTCATTTCTAGCTTCAAAAGATGGTTCTCTGCCATGTCAGCCAAGAGCAAACTCTTGTCAGAGATGTGAAGAGCTCAGATGTTGTTTTTCAGCTTCAACCGACAAGTGGCTCATCTGTCACTGCATCATTGCAATTTGCTCCAATTGTTAATTTATTTGGTTAATTAAAACTTATTTTTATTAAGGTATCACCTCCACAATGAGCTGCAAGGAGCTCTGAGTACAAAAGCAGTAGGCAAGTAGTACAAGACATATTTCATCTAGAAAACTGTAAATAGAAGCCAAACTAACATGCTTTTTCATAGATTTCCCCAAAAAATTTCCTTCTTTTGATAAAGGCAACCATTTGCCTGTGATTTCATCTATGTAAATAGTATTTTTAAAAAGAAAGTGTAAAGATAAAACATGGACTGTTTGACGTCAGGGGAACTGACTCTCCAGACTAAAGGTTCTCACAGCACTGCCTATCAGATCTATTCCCAAGGTATGACTTTCATCCAAGGACTGGATCCAAATGCAGGACTTTGCAGCGCCTTAGTGTCTTGTCATGCATTCTCTCCCAGTGTATATTTAATTCTGTAGCACAAAGCAGAATGGCTCCAGACAGAAGATTTTTGGTCTCTCCCCTCCACAGTAGTTAACAATATGTTGTATAGGACACATGAGAGATCAGAGCTGGAAGTCTGAGAACCTCCAGCTTGAGAAGAGAACATCCTCAAACAAAGACAGGCAGCAGATCGAAGTATATTGGAGGTTTTAGTAGAAACTGAAGGGAAGAAACTGGGGATTGAGACCAGAAGGCAAGGTTCTTTGATACAGACTTAGAAGACACTTCCAGGTTTTCCTTTTGAAAATGCCTGCTTTTGTGTTTGCAAGCATGTAAGAAGCACATGTATATGCATGCATGTGAGAAGCTACTTAGATTTTTCTACTATTATTGAGTGACAGTAAGGCAAAAGCCCTGCACTGGTGTTCAGAATAGCTGAGTTTGATTCCTGTTTCTCTTACTGAGTTTGGATCTATGATTTAATTTCTCTATTTCTCTTTCTTTTATATGGGGAGGAATGAGACTGTTGATCAGGTATGTTGTGGTTCAGCAATGGAAGGTGAACTAGAAAGGTAAATCATAGAATCATAGAATAGTTTGGGCTGGAAAGGACCTTAAGATCATGAAGTTCCAACCCCCTGCCATGGGCAGGGACACCTCACACTAAACCATGTCACCCAAGGCTCTGTCCAGCCTGGCCTTG
>JBCJKH010057644.1:15158-30313 GCA_039877255.1 Loriculus beryllinus
CAACTACCTTCAAGCACCGTAGTTATTTTCCATTACAAAGCCATACATTTTGTGCTTTTGTGCCCCCTTGTCTCAATGTCCAAATAGGCGAGTGTAAAGACAGAATAAGCCCACACTGGTATTTGTCTAGAATACTCCAGGCCTTCTTCCTGGCTTGTGGAACCCCAACCCGTGTCTGTTCACCTCCTAGTTCTTGATGGGATTTTCTTCCAAGGATTTTTAACGTCAAGCAGACTTTTACGCCCCAAACCTTTACCTGCAGAAGTGTGTCCTCTCATGTTCTCTGCTTCTCCCAGTGCAGGAGCAGGAAGAGATCAACTAAAAAAGCAAATAGTGACTTTAGAGAGATAATTTGCTGTGGTCTCCATGGCACACATGGTTTCATAGTTCTTAATTTTACACGTTGCCTTTTTTTTTGCAGAAAAATGCTGATTTATATAACTGTTTCTTGTATGGAATTGTGCTCTGGTTTTCACTGTCCTTAGTGCTGCACCTTTTAAGGATTATTTTAGTGGTAGTAATAGTAATTCAGTTTAGATTGGGTTGGTTTTCTTCAAGTTAGAAGAACAGTATCCAAAGATGCAAGCCCAGTATGGACTTCTCTCCTGGCTTTTATAGGCATTTGTGTTACAGGACCATTTGTCTTCTAGAACTGTAAGGTTTGGGCTTTGAGTAGTGCGGTTGTTAACTTTGTTTTGAGGCTCTTGTTAGAAGTGTTTGCCAGAATTGTGAGATCTTGCATAGGAAACCTCTCCAAACCCTTAGAGAGCACAGCAAATTGAAAAAGCCTCTTTTGCTATGGGTTCCTCTTTGAAGAGTCTTTTCATACACAGATTACTTCTTACTATAGGGGCTCTTGGGCAGGACTGTTACTGTTGAGGTGCTTTAAAAATTGCAGCATTTTCAAGCTGATAAAATTATCCATATTGACCTGCTTTACAGTGGTTTTACATGAAATTTGCTATCTATATATGTGCCCTCTTGTAACAAAACTCTATAAAGATGTTTTCTTCTACTAAAGTTTTCTTTCACTGCTATTTAGCTGTGTGATAGGGTTTTCTTTTTCTTTGGCCTTCTAAAACCTTCTTTGATGATTAGCATCAGATCTGATGCTTTTAAATGCTGCTTTCAAGGACTTAACTCTTCTTGGAACCCTTTTAGTCCTTTTTGTGGTTTGTTTTTGTTTTGTTAAAGACTCTTTTTATCTTTATATAGTTCACATTGTTGAAGTTAAATGCAAATATTTTGCTCTTTATCACTTTTAGAGCCTTTTGAATATCCCTTTAATCATGGTTACAGGGTAGCTCTCAAGTACTGTCACTTTGAGTGGGGTCCTGTGTTTTCTTTAGATAAAGAGCTGTTTCTCCTTACCTAGTTTCCCTGGCTGCTTGCTGGGAGGCTACCCGTTAGTGGTGTCTAAACATTTAATCACGGCATCCTGTCCTGACCTCACGTTTAACCAATAAATGAAGCCTACAATAGGTTGTTTTTATATGCCATTGTAACTTCTTTTATCCCCTTCAGTGAGTCACAGTCATCCTTACTCTTGTGGGCTCATGTTGTCCTAACACTGCATTTCTGTGCAATGTGACTATTTCATTCCTAAGGGAGTCTGTTACTTGTTAAAATAGCCTGGTAATCAGGTTTGACCCTAAGTTGCTTCTAACAGACGGCATTGCTTCATAAACGGTACTCTCTGTCCTCAGCGTTTTAAGGTGGTCGTGTCCCACTGGCATCACAACAGTATTTTCCAGAGGCTTGTTTGGATGTATGTCTTGTCAGTAATCATAGAATCATAGAATGGTTTGGGTCCGAAAGGACCTAATGATCATCCAGTTCCAATCTCCTGCCATGGACAGAGATGCCTCTCACTAGACCATGTCACCCAAGGCTCTGTCCAACCTGGCCTTGAACACTGCCAGGGGTGGAGCATTCACAACTTCCTTGGGCAACCCATTCCAGTGCCTCACCACCCTCAAAGTAAAGTATTATTAAAGTAGGTATTCTGACACTAAACCCTGATAAAATTCTTTTATCAGGGAACTACTTTACCAGCGTGCTAAGTGATGATACTTATAAGGGGAGGCAAATGAGGCATCGTAACTGAAAGTCAAAAGCTGATTAAAATACCTCATTAAAGGTCAATCTTGCACTAGTGCTGATTGATGCATCAGCTGATCCAATAGTTCCTTTCCAGCTCTACTTTCTATAATGAGAAAGTAAAATTAGTCCTAAACATATGCATTAATTACTTAACTGAAGAAGTTGGGGATCATGAATAAAGAGTCCTAGTTCCCCACTGATTAATTAAGGAAAAACACAGTGAACTGCTTTCTGTCTTATAGAAAGATGGATTCCACTCTCTGTGAGACTCTGGAAGGAGTCTTATACAATAGCTCAATTAAAGAAATCGTCAGTCTATTTAATGAGGTTGTGATATGGGGGACTAAGTATGGTGACTTCAAGGCATGGAAGCAAAACACTAGGCAGCCTCAAAAAACACTTCTTAAACAGTACAGGGCACTCAATGCATTGTGTGCGCTGTATGCTCAGGGGAAAAATTCTGTAGGGCAGCAAGGCACAGAGAGGTTGAGGATTAGACAGTGCTATTACAAGCTACAAACAAATCTCTGGAATGGTCAAGACAAGTCCATACAAAGTCTGGACATACCTGGAGACCTGTGTTGTAAACTTATAGGGAAGCATATGACCACATACAAGCAAGACCACCACCAAGAAATGAACAAGTCTGACTGTGCCATCACTAGTAGTTGCATTAGAAATGGTGTTTTGAAGTTTTGATCAAAAGAAAAAATCAGAAATATTTGACAATACATAGATACATAAAAGCAAAGTAGCTTGCACAGATTTCATTCCACGTAGGGCTGGCCACACAGAAAGATTATCATACCCTACTATCCATACCTTTTTCCCTACTGATAGGAACCATGTTTGTAGGAGAAACCACAAAGATGAGGAGAGCTCATGAATCAGCCACTCTTGCATGAATGTTTTTGGGCAAGATGTTCATGCAGACTAAACAGTGAAGGCAAGTTTGTGCCAAGAATCTGGACTGTGACTGGGAACAGCTGATCGAGAGGACATTTCTGCTGCCCAGTCCAGCCTGCCACTTCAAGAGAGCTGTTCATGCTGTCCATATGTTCATACCATCCCTAATGTCTTGTCCTTGCCCATCGAGGAAGCCTGTGAAATTGAGCTGTAATTATTCCTTCTGGAAGCAAGTTCCAGTAATTTTCTTTGAAATCTTTCTCACAATTTAAAAAGCCATTAGTTTAATTGCCTCATTTCCACTGTGAATTTGTTGTGACTCTTCTTCAGCACCTTCATAAAGTCAGGATCATTTTCTATCTGCAAACAAAATACCTGAAAAGCATGCAGGTAACCTCTTCCTTTCTGGGCACTCTGTCAGTAGAAACAAAGGATGCTGTCAGTGATTTTGGAGTAAAGGAGCTATCAAAAAATCAAAATGAAAGCAAGGCAAACAAACAGCCCCATTTCACAAAATCATATTCAATAAGACACTTCATACCTAACAAGATGTTGGAGATACCTGACTCTTCCTGGTTTCTGTTACAGGTAATGTCCAAGACCACATACTACAGTAACAAGTAAAAGCTGACCTGTTTGGTGCTGGCAGTGTAGATTCTCTCTATTAAGCCATCATGGCTTTATTCTAGAACCTTGAAACTGTTCATGTTATTCCTGACTTGATCTGCAACTTTGTGTGGAGCCCCTCATCTTCTCCTGAATGACAAGCTTGGTGGACTTCAGTTTGTCATTCCCACTGGGCTCTCCCTGGGTGCCTGGAAAGTATGACCCTGGGACAGGCCCAGACAAGGGCACTAGTGTATTTTAGTTCCTTGGCCCCACCAGCCCAAGTTCGCTGCAACTAAAAGTAAGGGTTCTGCTTTTGAAGCCAAGATCTTTGTCTTTTGACATCGGTATGTCTGTAAAGTTTTACTTGATGCAAAACAGAAAACAGCAGTAGAAGAGAAAACAGACGTGATATTCACGAGTAATTTTGCACTAAAGATTGCTATAGGCATGCACTAACTTAATTTGCTAAAAAGATACACAACAAATAACAATAGAGATTATAGTCCAAAGATATTTTACCAAGGTTTTGCCTATCTCTGTGTCTGGACTATTTTTTTTTTTTTCTTAATTCATGTTTTTAACTGAGATCCATTATTTTGTTCATAGCACGTGGTCCGTGTTACTATGTTTAATCTTTCAGGCATTTGGCATGCCCTCACTACAGCTGTCAGAAATATTTTTATGCACTTACTTCAAGAGCATGTAGCATGAAATGTACTCAACAGACATGGTGAAACTGAAAGTAGAGGTTTAGTTGCAATCCTGTTTGACTAAATGTATTTACAATGCCACAGCACATTTGATTTTACAAACCACCTTCGCCTTAGTTTTGTAAATGTAAAAATTTTCAGGATCACAGTGAGCTGGCATGAGGGTGTCATTGCATAAAGTTATTGATTTCTTTCATCTCAAAGCACTTGCACCCTTCTAGGTAGCAGCGTTTGACACAAGACAGACCATTGCTCTATTCCTCTATGTTATTTCCCTCAGTTCCTGCCTTCTGATGAAAGGACCAGCATACCCATTTAAACTGCTCTCCAATATTACACAGACTGTAGGATGGCCTGAGTCCCCTCCAGTTTACCAGCACTGCGTAACTGTGGAATCAGATCTGGTCACTGTTTCAGGAGTGATTCTGACTCTGCCATACCCAGCAGTGTTACAGCTCTTCTACTGCTCAGTGTTTTCACTTCTGCAGCCAGGACACTCAGTAGCAATTCTTGTCCATCAGCACTGCTCCACAGGCTATGTCAGTGTGTGGCTACTTCTCTTGCTCTTTGACATATCATTTTGCATCAGGCCATGCTTATAGAATGAGCCATTTGGCAACACACACAAAGACTTCTTTGGCTCCTCTTCACCAGAGCAGTTGAGAGGGAGAGAAACTGGATATTTGCCACTGGCTCCCAGCAATCTGGGAGAAAATCTGGATGTTGTAGGTCTATCTCCTTCTTCTTCACTAGAAGGAGATGAAAAGATGTGAAGGAGATCAGGAGCCACCTTCTTTCTTTTCTACATGTGCACTAAGCTCAAAACCAAAAGCACCTGAACATAAGCCCTGTTCTCTGCACTAACAGGGTCAGGGCAGTTCGTGCCTCCCTATGACTTAGTTTTCTTTCCTTCCCACTTTTCCTAGGGTCTCATAACCCCTCACTGCACTTGCACAGTTCAGTCAATAAAGGCAGATCTTTACTGGATGAATACTCCCCACTGTCTAGTACAGCTGAAGACCCTGGTTGCCTACTGTAGTGTCTAGACGGACAACCATAATGAAATACTGATTAAACCCATCAGCATTGCTACCAGCAGTGGGGTGTAAAGGTAGATAATTTGTTGCTTCCTGAACACAGAGGTAATAGTTTAGCTGTACTTTTTACCCATCTAACATAGTAATATTTGTGAAAGATAAGTGCACATTGGATGAGAAGTGAGAAAAACAGCAGTGTTATGTAAGTGGCTGCTAAAATGGACGCATCTAGAATCTCTGCAGAGTACAATAGTTCAGTTATTTAGTGGTTACTTCCAAAAGAACAGATCCAGAAAACAAATTGGGTTGGCATAGCTAAAATGGACTCATTTTATACAAAATGTTTACTACTATTCTTTTTATTTTAAGCAGCTTATTGAACCAGAATCCTCATATCTTTTCCACATAATTATGCCATAGGGTTTTTATTCATCCTGTGAAATCATTAAGAATTTTAGAGAGAGTAAAGTAAATCCATTAGAGCAGTTCATACACTTTTCAAATGATCATGAATTTTAGTTATCCTTGAGCACAGAGTTTCAAACAACATTTTTCAGGTGTTTTAATGTTTGATATATCAAATACATTCACATTTCCTTTTAAAATCTATCATTCCGACAATAACAACTGGCTGACCCGTTGCAAATAAAACTCTGATAAAGCAGTCGTGATATATCTTACAAATACAAATATTATCTTACAAAGATGTCTTACAAAGACAAATACTGGTCTACTAGTGTATGTAGCAATGTAGTAATCATTCAGTGTGTTTCAAATGTTAAGGAGAAGAAAACATTGTCAGAGAGTTGATTGGAAATTCAGTACAGAAGCCATGCTGGCAAAGTATAAAAGTGCTGTACTTAGGAGAGTAGCCACAAAATCACAGTACTTGTATCCTTAATGGAAATGCTGAATTTGGCAACATGGAAAGAAGTAAAGCCAAATGGTTAAGAAGCAACTTTACTTGGGAGAATAAAAATATGTATTAGCGTTAAGGCTGCATTTCTGTGCCCTTTCAGAACTAGCCTGCAGCATCTAATTGTTGACTATAAAATGATAGTTGAAAACCTCTGAGCATTCACTGTCATGTGGCCTTAGCACTTCCAAGCAAAGGCAGTAGCTATGTAAAGAGCAAAACTGCCCTCCGTCGTTTTGCCTCAGTTTTATACATACATTCCCTGCGGCTCTGCAGAACTTAATTCTTAGCCCGTATAGGCAAAAATGACATGTTATTAAGTACAATAAATCTTCTCATATAACCATAAACCCAACTATTTTCCTGAAGAAGACTGACAAGCTTGTCTTAAATATCTTAAATAAATCCCTAAAAGAGCCCTGTGAAATGATTAGAATTTGTATGTTTACAATAATGCCTGAAGATCAGCGGGTTTATACACTAATCAATCATTTATACACTAGCGAGTAGCTAGAATCAGAGGCTGTATCTGTTCATCTATCAAGCAGTGCTCACAAAGGTTAGAGGTAGTACAGTTGTACTCAGACACAAATATAGGTTTAAAAATGTTCTGAAAATGGTAAGTACTGAGGATTACAGCATTAACTGATAGGATTTCATATTTCAGAATGATTTCTATACAAGAACCTGGTCAAAAACCATTTGCCAAGGTGTCATTTTCTTCGCTAAGTCCAGATGAGGCCTGTTCATTGCTTTTCAGTGCAGTTAATGTCCTTGCGGATTGATACAGGGTATGTGCTCAGCCAACATCAGTCTCAAAAAATCTTCTGTGGATAGGGTAATGTTGACCTTTGCCTCTTGCACTGTGCAAAAGTGAAAGAACAACATGGGAACCTCTGGAGAAGCTGGAGCTGGGTGCAAAGAGGAAATGCAGAGGCCACTGCTTGGATCTCTGGCTCTGACAGGCTATCCACCTTGGAGGGGACCAATTCTTCTTGTATCTAGGCAGAGAAATTGACTTAATGAAGAAATATGAAGAGAGGTACAGGAAGGGTAATCCATGGCGCTGTGAGGTTGTCCTGGGTTCAGCAGTAGCAGTCATTTCTTCTCCTTCTTAATAGCTGGCGCAGTGCTGTGGTTTTGACTTTCAGCCTGGGAACAGCGCTGATAACACCGATGTTTTTAGTTGTTGCTAAGTAATGCTTAATCTCACCAAGGACTTTGTGAGTCTCATGCTCTGCCAGGGGGGAGGGGAAGCCAGGAGGAGGCAGAGACAGGACACCTGACCCAAACTAGCCAAAGGGGTATTCCATACCACAGCACGTCATGCCCAGGATGTAACCGAGAGTTACCTGGAAGGGCTGGTTCACTGCTCAGTCAGGCTGGGTATCGGTGGGTGGTATTGCATTCTCTTCCCTTGTTATTTCCCTTATCATTATCATTATTGGTGGCAGCAGCAGTGATTTGTGTTATACCTTAGTTACTGAACTGTTCTTATCTCAACCCGTGGGAGTTACATTCTTTCGATTCTCCTCCCCATTCCTCCAAGAGCAGGGTGGGGGAAAGAAAGTGGGGGAGTGAGCGAGCGAGACTGTGTTGCTGACTGAGTTAAAACCACGACAGAGGTCCAGCAGGAAAACAGAATGACCAACAGTCTGGGTGCTGTTGATCACCTGAAAGGTTTAGTAGCAGCTTCATATTCTTTCCTTTTCCACCCAAATCCTTCCTTTATGCCTATGGATGTGAGTACACATGCTTTCAACCGTGCCATCCTCTCTGCTTCTGTGCTTCTCACTTCACAGAGTGCTTTCTTTAGTGTGCTCTTACAAGCCTTGAAACACAGATGTTTGTACATGCATAGGTTTCAGAAAGATGCAGGACCCTCCAAAGCACCGGGAGCACACTTAACGCAGGAGGGAAATGGGATAAGCAGTGCAAGAAATCCTGGTGACCTGTGCTGTTGGTTCCCATTGTGGCTCACTGTAGGCTACTTGCATTCTTTCTTAATATTCTGGAGCTACACCTAAAGCCTGTCAGGTTAGTTCAGCACCATCTAGCCCTGATAAACCTGCATTACGTTTTGTCCCAATATTCTTCAGAATATTCTCTAAAGCTCTGCACAGCATTGAAATCAGTTATCATCTTATGTTTGTCTAGACTTATAGTTAGGTTGTCGTCTGACATAAATTAAGTACCTCATCTAAAAAGCTGTAGAGAAAAAGCAGAATCTCTTTCAAACTAAGCATTTAGAATAAATACTATTAAACATTTGGTTTTTCTGTCAGTTTTCCTGGGTTGTGCCAGGTTCACCTTGGCTCTCCTTTCCTCTGGCTTTTTCCTGCCTTCCTTCCCTTTCTTTTCGTAAAACATGTATTTGTATCTCATTTGCTTAGCAAATCTCTTTATTTCACTTTCATTTCCAACCTTCAGTTTTCATAATCCCAGGAGTAGGTGTTTTCTTAATTTATGTTTTCCTAATTGTAGAAAAAAGATTATTTCATCATTTAAGCAGATGAAAAGCAGAAGCTAAATGGATTTTATTCTGTTTGGTTTTGTTTTGGTTTTTTTTTGTAGTTTGTTTGTTTGTTTGTATTTTTTTTTTTTAATCTATGTCTAATGTTAGTTTTGAAACTTTAACAATAAAAGAATTATAAATGGCATTGTCATTCTTCACCTGCTTGGGAAGCAGAGGTGAATGTTATCATATAATAAGTATACATGGACTGTTATAGCTATCAGTCAGATGAAAGCCCACTGCATTGACCAAATCCATTTTTTTAACAGAAAAAGAATGCAGCAATTCATCATTTGTCCAGTCTTGTTAATGTTTTGTGCCTGTTTTCTAAGAGTGAAATTTGTGAACTGGCTGGCTTTGACAGTTTGAGGTGCTCGGTACTTTTCATTTTTAGATCATTGACTCAAGTATAGCACATATTTGATGAAAATTGACCAAAAATTGAATCTGGAGGATGATGGATGGATGAAGCATGTGAAAAAAAAGGTTGGTTTCTGCTCAGCTGAGAGTAGACGGATGCCAATAGCAAAAAAAACCCAAACCAACAACCATATATCTTAACCCCGTATTAACAAGCATTCCAATTAGGGAGACTCAGAAACAAATGGAGAACATTTGGATGTCTTCACCATTGGACTCCTAACCTTTGCTATTTACTACCTATTTCCAGGATTGGAGTTTACCTAGACATGCCTCTCAGATCTCTGAATATCGTGTGGTCAGTATCAAATATCATGCATCAAAAAAGTGAGTTTTTTTCCTAAAGAACAATAACTGCTGACTGTCCTGAGAGCACTGTCCTTGCAGCTGGGCACATACTGGAGATGGGGTATGGTGTGATTATGTTAGGAGAGAGCGGATGCATTTTTTCAGGGATATGCAGTAGAGCCAAAGGTCAACTTTCAATGGCCTTTGAAAGTACAGCAGTCTCTTGGCATTCCTACTCCACCTTGTCACTTGAATCCTATTGAATTAGTAAAATGAATTAACCTAGTATTTGGCACTTCTTTCTCTTAAGTTTCCAAGAAACTTTGTCTCCAATGATTACAATTTTGCTTTGTCTGCCATTTCTTTGTGACAGATTAGCTCCCAATTCCCAATGAACATAATGAAGTATTTAAGATTAAAATAGTCTTCCTTCTGTGCTCCACTCTCCCATTTAGATAATCTGATTTTTACTTGCATTCTCATTTAAAGAAAGAATTTGTGCCTTAAGGCAATGAAAGGCTGGCTTTCCCATCCTTCCAGGACTGCGTTAATATCGTTGCCTTTAAAAGACGACAACAGGCAAACCAGCCTTGGCACTGCAGTGACAGGTCATATGTTTACACGCTGCACTAACATTTGGATAACACAAGTAAAGGAACTGTAGTTCCCTATTTAGATTTGCAACATATCCAAGTTCTGGAATTAACTTCACATACTTCCAGAGCTGGTAGCAAGGATGACATTTCTGATTTTTGTTTTCCTGTCCTCAGACAAATAGCAGGGCTTTCTCAATGACAATCAATATATTCAGAAATTTTACTTTAGTTTCAACAACATCACCATGATTTTTTGTGGCATGGTGGGGACAAATCTCAAACCAACACAAACCCAATTATGGAGCCTTTTTGACAAACTGCAGTTTCAAGAAATAAAGCCTTTTAGTGGATGGCTGTTGAATTTAGTTTCTGCTAGTACATCTCATTTTGATGCCTGAAAGCAAAAATTTCTTATTTTCCCATCAAAGTAATTTCTTTATGAGGTTACATTGCTTACCTCCCTCCTTCCCTGATAACTTTTAAACCCATTGTCCAATTTCAACAAACTTTAACAAAGGCTAACACTGTAAAAATATCAAAATCCCTGAAGTGTTGTGAAGATCAATGTCTGAATAAAATAAGAGAGCAGTAGTGATCCCACTAAGGGAAAGCCAGGAGAGTCATTGCTTAACAGCACTTGGCTGACCAAGTAGGCACAAAGCTCATTTCAGATACTTTGCACTACTTGCCTTTTCTTGGTCATCTGTCATGCTAAATAAAGTCAGGTAGGGTACATGGGAAATATAACAAGTATTTCTGTATGTGTGTGTATATATATATGTATGTAAAAAAATGTAGGGAAAGTGGAATTAAGCCAAGAGTCGTGTAGGAGAGAGGCTGTGAGAGACATTTGGGACATGTGGGAAGCATGGGAGTTTGGAAAGGTCCGAGGTGTGAAGGGAGCTGGAAGTACTAGTGAAGGATCTGAGGACGTAAGAAAGATGGGTATCATAGACAGAAGTAATGAAATATTTCAGTTTAAAGAAAATGATATAATAGAAAGTATCGGAATCCTCATTTCTCAAAGGAAACTGTAAAAATTCTGTTTCAGTTCAGCCCCAAACTATTCACTGTTTGCTTCAGCTGAAAAATTGGTTATTTACCTAACAGTTACACTTAAAAATATTTGTAACACAGGCATTGCTGGTACCTTTCACTCAGCTTTGCTGTGGGGGCAGCTCACAAAACATGCCAGGAAACCAGTGCTGCCTATTAAGATCTCAGGATAAGATCTCAGGCTGCTCTTTGAAGAATTTGTTCCCTTGTTCAGCCAGAGATAAACAAGGTAGAACTGACCTGCCTCCACCGATGATAATCTTCCTAGGAGATACAATCACTGCAGCAGCTGCTATGAGAAACTTTTCTGAAGGTCAGTGCATACAAAATAATCAATTCTTATCTACGGGTTCCAGTTCTAATGTGCCACATGCTACCGGGGCTTATGATATGAGATGAGATGAAGTCTACAATACTGATTGAAGAGATACTGTTTGCTGCAGCTGACAAACTGCACGGGCCATGGGCCATGTCTGGGGAATTTCTTCTAGCTTCTTCTAGATGCTAACTATTGCTAATGAGCAGTAGGGAAGCAGTGCCCACAGTATAAGTGGCTTGTAGATAAACCAAAAGCTGTATTCACAGAAACTGTCAGTCAACGCTTTGCAGCAATTTCCTTTAAAGAGAAAAAGAGAAGAGCTAGGGAATTCAGCATTTTGAAGATGCAGCATTTCTCTTGTTACGGCTGAGGAAAACGTGGAATAAAAGCACATACTGCAACACTGCACCAGGCTGTGCTGTGTCCTGATCCATCCAGGCTTCAGTTAGCTTTTATGCTGAGCCCACACCAAGCACCTCCAGCAGACAGTGTGGGGCATTCAGGATAAACCTCAATCACCTGATTCCTCCTGGGGCCACAACAAACTCCTTCAATCCTCACAGTGGTGTGAGCAAGATCTGAATCAAGTCTGTAATCTTTGTTCTAACAGAAATGTGCACAACAATTTTCTTCTCCTGAAACAAAAGCCTTCTTATCCTCTGTCCAGATGACTAAACCTAGAGATCAACCTCAAGTCGGATTATAAATCCCGGTTCGAAGCATCAAAAAGAAAAAAAAGATGGGCAGAATGCAAACTTGTTGGTACTCAGGGGAAAAATCTTCTTAATTCAATTGCTTCACATGCTGATACAGTTTCAGGAGACCATTAGGTACATCTAACCTTAGCCTGCGGCAGCATACTCTTCCATACACGTGCCTCCCTCAGCCTGGGAGGGAAGGAGGTCGCGGCAGTGCTGTGGTGATGTGCTGGGGTTTGGAGATGCTGGCCCTTGAGGGACACGGTTTGCTCCAAGCCTGGAAGCAGCTGCAGCAGCATGGCTCTGTACCAGCACGGAGCCCAGAGGCAATGTGTGTCAGCACAGCACTGAGCTGACACAGCGTGTTGAGTTCAGAACTCAGCTAATATCCATACAGCGCATTGAGCCAAGTGAAAGTGCTTTGCGCTGCTGGTTTGGCCCCTGCATTTCAATTTCTGTGTGTTGTTTCCCTCCTCTGGATGTGGCTGAGGTGGAAAGGAGCATTTCAGATAATTTTGTGGTTGGCCATGTATATATCACCTAACAGAGCACAGTGAACAGATTCCGTAAGCTCGCACAGACATGGGGCAGATCCTGGCTCATGTCTTCACAGTCTGGTAGCTGTGTTATTGGAGTACTGGCTAAGCTAAGAAACCCTGTTGATGTGCAGGTTTCATTGGCTTGAGCAGAGAATTAATCCCCTGTTGTGGCTGCACACCCCCTTTCAGGTACAGGCAGCTTAGTTGTGTAATTTTGTGTGAAGAACAAACACCTAGTGTCTCCCATCCATGTCAAGAGCTTATCTATCCCTCTGCAATCAAAAGAGATGCAGCTAGGTGCAGGAAAGGGAGAAGTAATTCAGTGCTGGGATAACTACAGCTGGCTAGATTCGAAATGAACACTGTATTTTTGCTCACAAGCACACAAAAAGCAGAACAGGAGGAGGCTGGAATAAGTCCTCACCTTGAGGTAGAGCAGAGGAGCGGACAGTCAAAAGACTTTCCAGTTCTGTATGACTTCGGACAAAGCACATAACTAAGTGTTCCTCAGTTTCCCCATGTGTTCTGCAGAGGCTTTGGCACTATTTGCTTGCCTCCAGCATCTTCTGTAAGGATTTTTCAATTAACATTTCTGAAATGGTTGGAGTTCTCATGAGGAAGATACGGCAAAAGTGCGTATTGCTGTAAAAACACAATTTGCTAAAAATAACTCTCATAAAACTGAGGAAGTTAAAAGGAGACGATTTTATGTTCCAATAGCATAAGGGAGACCCAAATAGGGAATGGCACAAATCTAATCCTGCCCAGAGGGACAAGGCCAGGCAGCTTTACCAGCATCATGGCTCTATGTCCCAAACCAACTTGTGTTTCCCTGGCAAACACAAGGGCTGAGGCAGCAAGCAGGGCAGGATGTGATGTGGGTGTTGCGGGGAACAAGGTGACACCTGCTCCTTGTGGTGCTGAGCAGGTTGGCAGGCAGCTGGTGTGCTCCCAGATGCCAGGCGGGATGCAGGCAAGGCTGAGCGTTGCTCTCATTAATGCCACGATGCTCTCATTAATGCTGTGCTCTCCTTATGCTAGGCCAGGCTCCTCTGCGCTCAGGTCAGCTATAGGCTTTTGCTTTTTGACTCACGCAGGCAGCAACCCCCAGATGTGTACTGTGCACACAGCAAAACTCTCATCCATCAGCAAGTTCAGCGGGACCTGTGCACATTGAGTGATTGCCATGCAAAATTACAGCTGCTGTAGCAACTGTTCTGGCTGAGCTGCTGGAGATTGGCAATAAGAAAGAAGCATTCACCAAGATACACACAAATAAAAGTCATACAGCTGCTTTGATATTTCAGTCTTTGTTTGCTACAAGTATTCATATCAGTGATCACCTAACTCATAGCAAATTCCAAAGAAGACAAACTCCAACCAGAAAAGTTGCACATCGTGCAGAGAACCTCTGTGTGGCTTCTACTCATTAGTTAGAAATCTTTGATTTTTTTTTCTCCTCTCTCCAAAAGTGTCAGGTATTTGATCAGAAGGAAGAAAAAACACCACATGAAGTTAGGAACCATTCTCCCAGAACAAATAAGAGCAATGAGCAGAAGATGGAGCAGCTCAGAATAGCACAAGCAGAACAAGCAGGTTGAGCTGCAAATAGCAAATGTGTGGAAATCAAACCCCATTACCACAGAATTCACCAACAGAAAACACAGAGCTAAATTCACTGAATAAAACATTTGCTTGGACAAGTTTTCTTCATCTACCGTTTGATTATGGAGTGGATTCCATGCTGTTTTCCAGCAGATAATTGGTCCAAGTCAGTTTGTCAGGCAGAGAAATGAGTGGGTTTCTCCACAAGCAGCTGTTTCTGCCCACAGATCACTTAGGGATGGAGCTACAATGTGCTGTTGTGCACCGACATCTACCATCTCCCCACTACTACCCAGAAAGCTTTAGCCAGGAGACACATAATCCAGCTCTGTCTTCAGCAGATAGGCATTTTTATGATTATAGGACTGGCATGATAAAGCAGGTGAACTGACAATTTTATATCATGTTCTAAACAAAATGGTCCATCAGGATGTGCCTGCAGAGTGTATTGGTTTGTGTGGCAATGTTTTGGTAGTGAGGAGGCTACAGGGATGGCTTCTGTGAGAAGCTGCTTAGAAGCTTTCTCCATGTCCTGTAGATCCAATGCCAGATGGCTCCAAGATGGACTCACTGTAGACCAAGGCTGAGCCCATCAGCAATGGTGATAGAGCCTTGGGGATGGGAAGGGTCACTGCAGCCAGAGAGAGGAGTGTGAATATGTGAGAGAAACAGCCCTGCAGACCCCCAGGTCAGTGCATAAGGAGGGCAGGAGGAGCTCCAGGCACTGAAGCAGAGGTTCCCCTGCATCCCGTGGTGCAACACATGGTGAGGCAGCTGTGCCCCTGCAGCCCATTGAGGTCCATGTTGGAGCAGACTCCACCTGCAGCCCAGGGAGGAC
>JBCJKH010057644.1:30413-48887 GCA_039877255.1 Loriculus beryllinus
CAGACTCCACCTGCAGCCCAGGGAGGACCCCACGCTGGAGCAGGGGGATGCCTGAAGGAGGCTGTGACCCCATGGGAAGCCTTCACTGGAGCGGGCTCCTGCCAGGAGCTGTGGCCCTGTGGAGAGAGGAGCCCAGGCTGTAACAGGTTTGCTGCAAGGCTTGTGATCCTATGGGACCCCAGGCTGGAGCAGTCTGTTCCTGAAGGACTGCACCATGTGGAAGGGACCCACGATGGAGAAGTTCATGGAAAACTGTCTCCTATGGAAAGGACCCCGTGGTGGAGCTGGGAAAGAGTGTGAGTAGTCCTCCCCTGAGGAGGAAGGAGGAACAGAGGCAGTGTGTGATGAGCTGACCTCAACCCTCATTCTCCATCCCCCTGGGTTGCTGGTGGGGAGGAGGTAGAGAATTTTAGAGCAAAGTCGAGCCCAGGAAGAAGGGAGAGGTCAGGGGAAGGCGTTTTCAAGATCTAGTTTTTATTTCTCATTATCCTACTCTGACCTGATTGGTAATAAATTAATTTCCCCAAGTCAAGTCTGTTTTGCCCATGACAGTAACTGGTGAGTGATCTCTCCCTGCCCTTATGTCAACCCACAAGCCTTTTGTTGTATTTTCTCTTCCCCGTCCAGCTGAGGACTGTGATAGAGCAGCTTTGGTGGGCACCTGGCTTCCAGCCAAGGTCAACCTGCCACAGAGACCAAGGCATTCTCATGCTCCATAGGGAGATGGACACACATCTTGTGCTAATGGAGTTTCCTCTGAATGCATATACCTGGATTTCCTTGCAGGTTGTCTGCATAGTGAATGTTTTAGTAGCACTGGAAAACTCAAAAAGCCTGAAAAAGCATTATAATATGTATCATTCTGTCTACATCTTCTTAAGTAACAGAGAACTATGAAATGGTTAGAAACTAACCATTTTCAGTGCGTGGCAGTATGGCTTTTCATCTGAACCACTATTATTTTCCATCTGGGGAGAGGAGAAGCAGCTTTTTCCTAACACAGTAGCTACACAAAAGATTTTGATTCTAGAAAGTGAACTAAAATAAAGACATTAGATCAAAATTCTGTTTACCTTTTGTATACGCACTTTTAGTCTGCATTAGAATGTATAGTCTCCATTAGCAGTGAATGTGTTTTGGCACAGTAGGGTGCTTTAGATGATCTCCTGGATGCTCATACTAATGATGTCCAGTGTATAAGAGCTGATCCAACAGCTCATCACCTACCTAACGATGGAGGTCTGGTTGCCTTCCCCACCTCAAGCTTCTGCCCCTGTGTACAAGCTCCGTCCTCCTGCCTCATGGCTGCTGGGCTGCATGTGGCTCACGGGGCAAAAAGGGTGAATACATTTCTCTGTGTTAGTGGTCAGATCAGATCACAGATCAGACCCCTGCAAGCTCCAGCAGTACCCAGACTGTTACTGCTCAACACATGGTCTGCATGTTCAGGAGGGAGAGGAAGGAAGGTGAGTCAAACCTTCTCTTGGTGGCACCAAGCTGTTAGGTTGACCTGGCTGTTTGCTGACCTTGAAGGTATCTCAGACCCTGTGGAAAGACTGGCACGTCTTGCAGTGATCAGTGCATATCGCAAAGGACGTGTTAGCCAGCTGTGCTGTTCCATCTCAAACACCCTTAGGAGGGGTTTTCCACTCAGGTAGCTATGCAGAAGCCTTCCAGCATTGGCGCCTGTTTGCATTGAGTGCTGTATTCACTGTAGTTAACTGCAATGCCGATGTGTGACTGAAACTGGGTCATGCTTCTGCAAAACCTAAATAAGGCATTATTAGCAGGTCCATCAACTATTGAGGATGTGATACATTTTGCAAACTGCTCATTAATTCTGTACTAAACCAGTGACAGGTAGGGTATTGTTTCTGCACCTGGGAGTGAAGGACGTCTCATATGCAAACCTGCAACATCTGCCTGGTTTGGGGATTTACCCCCCTTTCCTTAAAATTAGTAAAATGTAGATGAACGTTGGAGACATTCATGTGAACTCTTCAAAGCGAGTCAGTAATTACTAACTATTAATCCCTTTGTACTTTAATTCTGTGAATTATAAAACACTTTTCAGTGTCATGAAACAGATTGCCTGATCCACATGGGAGCTGATGAAACTTAACAGCAACAAACTCTTTCTTTTTGAGACGCATTGCCCTGGCTTAGAAAAGTACATGAGCCCAAGCCTTACACCACTGAAACCAAGCCCGACTTTACTAGAGCAGGGGCAGGAGGAGCAGAATAAGGCACTGATTTCCCATGTGCACAAGGAGCCTTAAAGCCTTTCACAGCGTGGATCAGCCAAACAAGGAGTGTGAGCCTACCCTGCTGAAGCCAATAGGAGTGCTTTTACTGACCTCAGGGAGAGCTGGATCAGGACAGCATCCAGTTCCACTGCAAGAAAAAGAGAGTTAGACCATGTCAGTGACAGTGTCCATGCAGGAATTATAATCACCTTTTCAGCTAAATTCCCTCATACGTTTCCTCAACATCTGCCTTTAGATACGAGCACAACCATTTCATGTTAGCACCGCACAATTTAATGGAGTTGATTTCCATAAATATTTGGTGTCTCCCTGGCAGCCTTACAATAGCATATATTCCTGTACTTAAACTTCCATGATTGCACAAGGAAAACTGGAGTATGTGTAAGGAAATATTTACAGACACTCTGAGACTCACAGTTATGGTTTTGGACATATATGCATTTTTTTTTCCTCTGGGTTTAAAAAAGCTGTGTATAAGAGCACTACAATATTATTACAGATTGTAATTACACAGCCTAATTACCTCTATGATTATATGTCTTTACACTAATTACACAATTAAATATTAGAGAAATGTTGTGAATGTATTTGAGTCAATTAAAATATTTTCAAATCCACTGAGGCAATTGACTAACAGAAAACTATCAAGGGGCAGCAGGCAAAGCTGCCAAATACGTGGTATGATGTCCCATTGGGTTCTATGAGAAACCCCTTGGTGCTGTTTTACTCTCAGATGAACAGGAGGTAATGTGGAACATAACAAGTAAATGTTAAAAACAGCCATTTTGTGTTCTGTGTACCTGGAGCAGAATATTGTAACACCTTCTATCACGGTTGCTCTATAGCAAAAGATTTATAGCCAAGATCTGGTGCCAGTGTCTTGAGAACATGGAAAAGACATGTCATTAATGGCATGTCAGTTTGCTGATTCACTTGATTGAATCCAGCCCTTTATGTCATGGGCTGGAACCAAAGAGGATGTTGGTGAACATGTACACAGAGCAGAAAAATTATAGAGTAGGGTTGTAGCATCTGGACGAAAAGCAGCCAGTCTGTGGGATTTGATTCTGCCAGGGAAGATGGGGAAGACAGAGACAAGGCTGGGTTAGGTGTCAGTGGCAGCTCCTCTGCAGTCAAGTTTTCCAGGAGAAGATGCTGGAGACCATCACACAGGCAACAAAGCACGAGCTCAGGTACAGGTTGACATCCGCTCTGTCATGGGGTATCTGGGTGTCCCTGCGGAGAGGAGCATGGCTGCCGCTTTGCCCTGTTGAGGAGGGTCTGCAGAAGACACAAGGATGTCCCTTCTGCTGTTAACAAGAGGCTTGAGAGCTGAGTACTACATGGAAAATCCCATTTTCCAGAGTACATCTGGCAGCCTAGTGGTGGGAAATAGCAGAGAAATCTGTTTCTACCAGGCATGCTTCTGCTGTTTGGAAACAAGACTTAATTTTTCAAGGCTGTCAGTGTAATATTTTCTGTAAGCACAAAACTCACCTGAGAACATTCTAGGCCCTGGGACATTTCCAGAGTGAAAGAGAATGTGACCACCTCATTTATCCCAAATGTTGCCAAGGAACAGCCCCATTATTATCACTAGCATAGACAATGCATAGCAAACAATAATTTATCTGGTTTGTCTTTATCGTGCTTTATTTATATCTAAGCACTAAGGGATATTAATGCACTAACAGGATTTGTGTATAGATTAACAGCAGATCAGTAGCCTAATTGATGGAGAATTAAGCATAGGCTCCAAGCCCTGCCAGCAGTGAATGAGTAGGTATTTTTCTTGTTTGAGCCTACTTTGGGGGATCCCACTCCCAGACTTTACATTTCCTCTTTATATGTGAAAGCAAGAACATTATTTAGGCTTTGAAAAGCAATGTCTTCTACCTGCATCATAACCATTAGAAGCTCAGCAGATGTGTTACATGAGATATATATCCCTTTCAAGCTCCTTTGTATCCTGAAGGTACAATAAAACCTTCACACAAGATAAAGGTAGCGAGTCTAACTTCCCTGGTTTTGTTCAGCTTCATGTAAATCTGTTCTGTTTGCAGTTCATTTTACAGTTTCATTCTCCATTCATTACATATCATTATTTTAAAACATCTGTTTCTGTGTCTCCTTGTATGCATCTCCCACTCTAGTCTGGGCTTTACTTCTACTTTCCGGAACAGCAGGGCTGCTCTCTTCAAGAATCTGTTCCCCTTTCCTCTTCATTTCTCACCAGTTAATCACATTTTAATAAACTTTAGAACACTCCTGCATTTTTCTCACAGTGACTAACATACATCCCCCATCAGTTCAGGCAAGGTTCAGACAGCAATACCCAACATGGTATAGGTATGGAGCTCATATGCTGATTTGAGGCACATCACACCACATCACACCAGCAATCTGATTACAGCTTTATTTCTCTTGGCCAACACTTCTCACACCCAATGGGCTCACTTTGCTTCTCTCCCTGTTTGACCTGAGCAGAGACACAAGCAAACCAGAGCTAGCTTGAGGCGAGCTTGTACAGGCAAAAGGCTAAATGTGTGCATGAATAGATGCATCTGGATGCTGGATAATACTGGTAATAGTTGTGTCTGCCACTGCTGAAAGTCTCACAAGGTAGCAGATAAGCCACAGCTATCTTCATTTATCCTTAATTACAAGCTGCAATCACATTACCAGATAGCTGCAACATAGATGTGTGTTCATTTGGGTTTGCCTTGCATCCCCAGTATGTCTCTTCTGCTATAGCATGGTCAGTAACAACACAGCCACTAGCACAGTTCAGGTGGGATTCAAATCCAGAAAATCAATCTACCTGTACATAGATGTTTACATGTGTGAGTTACCTAATATCTCATGTCAAAGGAGACATAGTCAGTACTTGTCTACGGAGAGCAGAGCACAGAATGAACTCATCCTTCGTGGGGTGCATGTCTGGTGACCACGTTCAAGTGCCTACTGCATTTGACATTCCTGAGTGGATACAAGAGATCCACAGTGGTCTGGGGATGAGCTGCCATCTGGATATACCTATTTTCATCCAGTAGCTTTCAAAGGGGCCTGAACTGCTGAGTTTTATTAGATTCCTGGTTTTTAAACACCTAATGAACACTACAACCTTCCTCCTGGTGTAAATGAAACTGAAATACAAGAGCACATCACCCACTTCATCCATCAGAGAGGCTCAAACTCATCTTCCACATCTGGTTTGGGCTCCCTGGCTACAACTCTGTTAATAAACTGTACACAAACAAGGGCTGAAACACTGTCCCAGTCATCCAGGCTGTTAGTGTCCTGTTGGTGCATTCCCTGGCCCAGTTTTGACTCACTTTGGATAGCAAGGTCTGGGACAAGTTTTGGGAGATAACATGGCCCAGAGCTGCTAGGTGTTGGGGAGAAGGTCATATTGAGTGGAGAGGGTTGGAGAGAGGCAGGGCTGGGGAAGCGAGGATGGTTGCATGCCGTGCTGTACCACTTGCCCTCTGGACTAGAGACTGGGATGTGGCCTGGTTTTATTTACTGGTGCAGATGTAACCTTGGGCCCCAGCATGAAGACCTGCTCTGGCAGGTTGTGTGAATGCTGTACATGCTGCAGTAGTCTCTGCTGCTGGGCCTTTTTCTGTCATCTCTGCTCATTACCCATCCCAGCACCCTCTGGTAAATCTCCCTCTGCATCCACTACCTTACCACAGTCAATACACCCTGCATGTGGTCTAAATTCATCCCTCCTGCTGGAATTTACCTTTGTTTACTTAAATAACAGCACAACACAAACCTTAATCTGAAAATCCTCTTGACCTTGACAGTTTTCAGAGTCTTTTCCTCTGCAGGGCTCCCAATGAGATGAAGAAAACAGTTAGCCTTTTGGGCAAGGGCAGTAGGCATTGAACCTGTAAATTATTAAGTGTGTTTAGCAGGTTGGCCTGGATTCAGAAAAACAAATGTGGCAAGAAGTTGGAAATAAAGCCAAAGAGCAAGATGTCATGCTTGCATCTACCTCACTGGAAGACAAAGACATTTCATAAACACAATGACATGTAGAAACCAAGTTAAATTAGGCATGAAATATATCTGATAATACGTTGTTACAAAGAAAATTGGAGAATGAAGGATTTCAAATGGCAGTTCTTCAAATGAGAAATGAAGCACTTTGGGGATTCCTGTTTGCTGTGGCTTTTTTCTCAGGGGCAGGAGAGGGAACAGGGGAGCTTGTGACACCTTGCATCCACAACCGAGGTCTCGATCCTGCATCCTTTACGCAAACTAAATTCCTAGAGCCAATTTTTTAAGTAAACAGAGCAGGACCTTTCCTTAAATGTCTGCCCTCTGCTGAGTCATCAGTGCTGGAGGATGAGGTCCTCTCTTGGCTTGGAAGCAGCAATAGGATTAACACCCACTCTGGGGCTGCTCTCAGCCCCTCCTGCCGCCTGTTCATCCATCAGTGTCAGTTCTGCTTTTCCCCCCAAATTAGATTAATCTGTCATTCTGGAAGTGGTAGCTCAAACTATTTTCATACAGTATTGCTGCAAAGAAAATGTCTGAAGAACTTCTTTGCCCACTGACTTCTTGTACTCCTTTGTCCTGCGTGAGTGGCAGTGACCACACTGGGCTGAGACCAGACCAGATCCATCTGTGTGATTGCACCAATTTCATTAAAACTAGACACTTGCCCCCTTTAGTTCCTGAGCACCCCAATACAATTTCTTCAAGGATTAGATTGTGTTACTTACACAAACTGAACAGGTAAGCTTCCCATAACTTTACAAGGCAAACTTCGTCCCTGACATCACATCAATCCAATTTGAGAGAAATTGACCCCATGATATAATTGACCTACTAGCTAAAGCACTTTAATACAGTCCTAACTGATCCAAGCTGTATCAGTAGGCAAATAATGTGAAAAATTCTGGCACCTGAATAACTTGTGGATACACGTTGTACATCTCAGTTGCACAGCTAAATTTGGAAAATAAGCTCCTCAAACCACAAGTCTGGCACTTGGTTTGGTTTCAACAGGTTACCTCAAACAAGGCTCCCAGCCACTCCACTGTGTGTGATGTGTTTTCTCAGCATGTGACTCTTACAGAAAGCTCCAAATGGTTGCAGGTTCCCGAGGAAATCTGGTGCTTGAGCAAGTGATCGTTAAATCGCACAGCAGACATCGGAGCGGCTGGCTGATATAAGAGGCCACCCACCACTGACCTTTCTGCTTTTCATGGCTTAACAAGTGTGTTGTATGCACAGAGCACAGATACCATTGCTTCTAAACATGGTTAAAAATGCAGAAGAAATGAAAATATTATGTGGAGACCTTTTCTGCCTGTTGGGACTTCTGCCAAGTGTGATATAAGCATTGTTGATTTTCTCCTTTCCCAAGATATATATTTTTCCAGAAGAAACAAAAGAAAAACTTCCATTTTTATTTCCAAATAAACATAAAACCAAGGGGATGGTGCTGTGTGTGAGTGCAGTAAAATAAAATCCAGCTTTACTTTCTATTAGAAAAATAATTTATGGCTTAAGAAAGAGAGTTTTTCAAAGCTGTAACTAATTTGAATAGTATTAACTTAAATAAGGTTAGAAGTTCCTTCCATGTGGATAGAGAGATTATTAGTGAGGGAGAAAAATAAAGGCTACTTACAAATAATGATGGATTTATTGATATTAACAATTTTTCTTTCTTATACAGAAGTATTTACATTTAAATTTAGTTCACAATATTTGTCCTGTTTTTAATCCATTCACATACAAAAGCTACCAGCAGTCTAGACACCTCAAGGCTATCTTTATGTGTGTATTTATTATTAATGTACATGATAGCTTTTATTTTCTTCTAATCTGTTGGCATTCAGGAGAAAATGCACTCAAACATAAAAATTCTCCCCAGTTTGCAGGCAGAAAACAAGAAGATTTTCTTGACATGAATTGAGGAAAGAGAAAACTTCTCTAAATAAATATTTAATAACCAAAGGGCCAATGCTTACTTTGATCCCCTGTCATTGCTCAGACTGAAGTGAAGCAGAACTAGCCTCAAGCGTTCATAAGCCTTTGCATTCCAGGAAAGGAAGAAAAATACAACACTTTGTGCTTTCTCCAACCCCAAACTAAAAAAAGGCAGAAAAACATTTTGCTCATCAAGGACAAATTGGTTAGATCCCCATCCACAGCAGTAGACTTGCAGCATTTGGGATCTCGGGATACGCAGACACTGATGGCCTGTCCACAAAGGCTGCTTCCCCTTTAATCTGAGCATCCAGGATCTCAGCCTTGCCCCTGAGAGGCAGAGCATGCCCATCTCCCCCTCCAAAACAATAGAAAAAATTTATTAATAGGCTTAAAAGAGTAAAGATTTTTCTACTAAAGAAAAAAAAATGTGAGAAACACTTAATAAAAAGCAAATGCTTTGCATTGATTAGTCACAGAAATCTTCCTGCCAGTGTAAATTATGCTGGCAAATAAACACGGAGAAGAAGGGAAGTTATGGGGGGTCTGGCTGTGGGAAGTGACATTTCCATGGCTGCCATCTCCGGATCTCGTGGCTTCACCAGGCTCCACACAGCTGTGCACAGGACCATGCAGGGAGGGGGCTGCACTGAAACACGTTTGAGCTACCTTGGCTACAATCCTGTCACCTCGGTTCAGGAGAAGGTGCTGTATTGAAGGGGAGACTGGGGCATGTGGTTTGTGACCTGGGCCAGTAGGACCTCAGTTTCTTTGTGCCTTTCTGCTCTTCTACACTATTATGGATGAAATGCACATTGCCTGAAATCTTACAGACCCCTGTTCTCCCTGGAAAGCCCCTTTCCTTTCCCTCTTGCTCTCACCAGGTGAGTGAGTGAGCTCTGCATTTCAGCTCACAAAAAGGGGTCAGTAACACTGCAGGGGAGAAGAGAAGCCACTGACCCATGGGGAAGCCCTGGGGAGGTGATGGGGCAGGAGGCATAGGGAAATAATGGGCTGGTGCTCATGGGACCTGCCAGTAACATAGACAACAGGGAGAGCAAAAAACAAATCAAGCTACATCTTGCTGCCAGACAGTAAGAGAAACACAGGGTCTCTCTTTGAAGAAGGTACTTTATTCTTGCTTTGATGTGTGCAAATAAAGGGTGAGTCCCAGCACAACCTGATGTGGTGAAAGATGTCTCTCCTCATGGCAGTGGGGTTAGACTAGATGATCCTTGAAGGTACATTCAGACCCAGACCCTTATAACTCTAGATTTCTCAAGTCCTTTGCTGGTGACGGGTAGGTCAACAAAGAATTGTGGTGTTATGGTTTCATCCCACTTGTGCCACCAGGCTCCATGTCATGAAAGTAGGTTAGGGGAGTGAGCCACTGGCACTGGTGACCCTGAGCAGACCTTGGTGCCTGCTAGCCATCACTGCTCCAAGGGCAGATGTTGCAATATGACCAGTCATGGGCATGCACAGATCTGGCATAACCAGAGCTGCAAGAGTTCCTCCTGCTTCTGCCTTGATTGAAACCCTCTCACTTGCTGTGTAAATGGACTCACAGTGTTGCAGGGAGCAGAAATCACCCACAGCAGTAACTTCATTGCAGCTCTACCGCCCCAGGTGTTTGCAAATCTAGATTTTATGAAGCCTTATCACTTCAGTGAGTGACGTCTTGACCCTTGTGTCCATCCGTCACACAGAGCAATGTGTATGCCAACAGGAATATCCAGTTGGACTGTCAATGATTTAATAAGCTTTTCTTCCTACACAGATTTTATTGATTTTCTCTTTCAGTGAGAGCAAAAGACTGTATTCGCAGAGTAGGTGTTCTGCAGCTCTTGTGTCCTTTCCTCATGTATCATGTTTTATTTCCCTCTGTATGATTTCCATCATCCCTTAGTGCCACAGATATGATTCCTGCCATCCCTGTGCCTTGAAGCATCTCATTTTCTTTCACTTTGTATCTTGATTAATGTCTCCCTAAGTTTTGCTCTTCTCTGCTTTATTGTGGAGTGGTTGCACTAGAAGGCTGTTTTCTGTGGAAACCATTGGGGTTTAGATTCTTAGGTTTTGTTTAATTGTTGTTAAATCAGCTGATTTAAATGTTCGCCTCTACAAGCCAGAATGCTGTGCATTGAATCGCTTGCAAATGTACACTTTGGGTCCAATTTGTCCCTCACTTCTGATTGTTTAATTAGGACAATTATAGAAAAGTCAATGGATTATACCACTGCCAAACTGGTAGAGGCTCACAATGGAGCCTGCAATCAAGCCTTTCAGTTTTCTGTCAAATAACTAATTCTCCATCCTTTTGAAAACACATAACTGACTCATTAGTTCTACCATTCGTTACCCCTTTCTGCCTCTTTAAAAAGAAAATAATAGTCGGAAAATACTTCTGTGCTTAACCACACATCAGTGAGTAATAATTGCTTAAGGAAGAGCTTTTTCCCTTGTAACTCTTGCATTGCCAGGAGCAGCTACAGCAGCTGCTTTCACTGGAAAGTCATGGGAAGAAAATATACAAGGAGTCCTGGAGGATGGAATTTGGGTTAGGAAGAGAACAAGATCTTGAATTTGTTACTATCTCATCATGGGATGAGGTAATTGCCTGCTGAGCATCCATGTGTGATCTGCAGCTCGTCAGTGGAGATCACTGTGTGGCAACCATTCATGAGCTGGAGGAAAGATACTCTCTCCAACTCATCCTTAAGGGTCCTAGACATGCAGTTGGGATAACACAAGGCACTGCAAATTCAGTGACAGCCCACATGTCTTTCTTCTCCAAGGGCTGCTCACCATTGCTGGCACTGTTCAGATTTTTGTTTTTCTATAGTAACTGCATGGAGATTTTGATAATTTCTTTAAATGCTGAGTAAAAGACTCTCGATCCTGGAAATGTCTAGAAGCATCATGATAGGGTGTTAGCATTCCCTCCTTATTTCCAGCCTAGCTCTCCTCTCGCAAAAGAAATGCATTTTGTCAAACATAAATTAATGAAATCCTGAAATATCATTCCATGATGTAGTAACGTTCCTGTTGCAAAGCCAAGTGTGGGAGTGCCATGACACTGGCAACTTAAAGGAATAAAAAATAGCTACAGTCAGCTTCAAGGAAGGTGGGGATTATTGTTTTGCCACAGGTGACATCATACTCACCGTATTTTGAGCCTTTTAGCCCTGTTGAATTCAATCTTGCCTGAATTGACTGAAAATATGATCATTATCTTGGAAACCATTTGCTAGATGCAAAGGCACAGAGACAGCACAGCGTGGCTAGTCTGGGCTGCAGGATTGACTCATGTACAGAGCGTGCACAGTGCATCTCCACAGCTAAGACAGGCATTTGAAGGATGCAGTTGCTCTACTGGGGAAAGAGTCATTTTTGTATCTCTGTGGAAGATGGGGAGATGAAGACAAGAGGATACGTATTTCAGTTAAGAAAAAGAATTGCATTTCAGATAGACGGTTCTCTCAGAATGAAGAGAAAGGTTGTTCTCCTCCATAACCCCCCCAGGGAAGGCAATGCCCACTGGAGTCGTGTCAGCCCAGCTCAGTGTCCCAAGCTGCCTTCCCTGCCAGGGATGGGTATGTGCTGGGTGCAATGGCTCATCGTCCCCTCTGCTCGTTATGTAGAGTTTCAGTGAGGTCAGACAAGCAAGGGCTTCGTTGTGCTTCAAAGCATTTTGGAAACCCAAACAACCAGGCTTTTAGGAGTGAATCCCAACACTGGTTCCTGGCGTGACTGTCCTGCTGGAAGGAGAAAGAACAAAAACAAAGGCCTCTTCTCCCTGCACAGACCCCAGCTGGTGTGTACACCACTGTGCGCCTTCTGACGGCTCATACAGGATCCCAGAGTTGAAGCTGGAAGAGACAACTAGATTTTATCACAGCTCTTAAAATCTCACCCAGTTGTGCCCATACTGGGATGGACTGAAACACAGCACCTGTACAAGAAAATTCTCTCTTTCAGAAAAGCATCGTGACATCTTCAAGTACTGCAGACTCCTTCCCTTCCCTAAGCACTTGTTTCCAGCCCTCACTATTAACATATTTTACCTTATTTCCTCTTCAGATATATCTGGTTCCAACTTTCAACCATTCATCTTTTCCCACCGGATTAAAGAGCTGTTTTCTCCCTGTGAAGATAGTTTTTTCACTGCAATCAAGACCTTTCTGTTTTCTTTTTGATAAGCTAGACAGATAGTGTCCTTAAAATCTCTCTTCCCATTAGGTGCCTTCTTTAGTCCTTGGCCCACTTTTGCTATTTGTCTCTGCATCTTCCCCAGGTTTTCAGTATCCTCAGTGATACAAAGATACCAAAACGGCAGACAGCACATGCCTGGCAGCTGTGGCTCCTGCTCAGTCTCAGCATTCCCTGTTTAGCCGTCCATGGTCTGCTTAACTTTCTCAGCTATTAGAGAACTTGAGGTTTCATCTTCTTGTTTGTCTTCTAAATCCTTTAGAGGAAAAATAGCACTCAACTAGAGCAGCCATTATTTCTTCTTTTGTGGAGTTTAACTCTCTATTTGGCTGTACTTAAGAATAGTGGATTCAGCTGACCAAGCAGGTCTTGTATAGCTGTTTTCTCTTCATCATTTAAACATAACATCAATTCTTGTGCAAGCTACAGATTTTATCAGCCATGATCTAATGTAGCATCTGCACTGCTGATGAACAGTTTTAGGTCTAGAGACAATCTGTATACATCCCTACTGAAAACACCCGTGTTTAATAGCGTGGCTCATTGTCAAATGGTGCTCAGGGAAAGCAGTTCTTCATCTTTGTTTCCTAGGTACTCTATTAAGCCTATGTAGTACTAATGTTATACCCTGCCAAATCAAGTCACACACCTTAGAAAGTCTTTTATATTGCATAAATCCACATTTTTTATAAGCTAACTTGAAAGCTGGGGCAGTAGCAAAACACTTGTCTGTGGGCTTCATTAGCACTGTGTTAGTTCAGCACCTGGAGGCAATCTCCAGCCATAATAGCATGTGCCTATTTACCATGGTGCCTTGCCTACCTTGTTAGCAGCATAATTAAAGCACCAGTATAAGAGAGTAACTTCTCCACATCAGTTCACTGAGAAAGTTATGGCAGTGTTAGAGAGAAACAAACGTAATTTGTTAATAAGCATTTTTCTGGGCAAACACAAGTGTTACCTCAATGGTGATGCCCTTACCCACATGGGGGGAGGACCTACGTGTCGGAGATTTTTATTTAGGTGTGAAAGGGAGAGTGTCCCCTCATACCAAAAATCTTAGACAGCACCCTACAAATCTTAAGATGGCCAAAGGAGGCAGTTTTGGCTGGGAATGAGAACCGCAAACAGGGACCAAGGCTTCATCCCCTCCTGGCCCTGCAGAGGTCTCTGTGTGAGCTGTGAGATGTCCCAACAGACTTCTAATTACAGTAGCCACCTGAGGAGATGTAATACAGTAGAAGGGAGGATGAACAATAACTCCCTTCCTGAAATAGAAGGGTAGGAAACAGCCGGGGTCCATAAAAACACTCTTGAGTAGAAGTTCTCTACCAGCCAGGAAAAGCTGAGCATTTCCTCTGCATTTTGTGTAGAGCTTAGCAGCCTTGCACTTCAAATGCATCCTGGCCTTTAAGTTTCCAGCATAGACAGTCCTTCTGTGTTGCATTGGCTTTTCTGGGTCCCAAGCTCAGGAACCCATCTTTCTCCCTATGCTGCAAGCTCCGTATCTATTACATCCTACTTTGTGAATGCTTGAGGAGAATTAAATCCCTGAAAGATGGGTGCTACAGCATCACGGCATGACCTATGACCACTCTGTCAATCTAGCCCATAGGGCACAATCAGCCCCAGAGCACAAACCAGAACAGCAATAATGGGATAGGCCTACACTGAGATTTAGTTGTCAAGGTCTTTATGACTGATTTTCACAATCAGAACTCATAAAAACTCCATCCAAATACCATTTATTTAGTATTTGGGTACTACTGTTCCAGCCAAAGGAAAGCTGGTGAATTTTGTCTGCTCTCAGAGTCAGGAGCTCCTTAGGCAATGATACAGGTTGTAAAAACTGCTGAGCTGCTATGCTGAAACTTTAAAGGAAAAAAACACAACCAGAGGCAGAAAGAAGTCACAGAAGAATCCAGCCCGAATTATTAACACTGGGGGAATTTGTTAGCAACTGCAAGCGGGAGTGTGCAAATCGCTCAGCGAAGAGCACAGCAGGCACGGCACTCAGTGCAGCAGCCTCTCCGCTGCAGCCACACCAAGACTGCCATCGGGCAGTGCCACAGGGGCTCCTCCCGCACCCCACTGCTTCCTGCACTTGCTGCCTGCCAGCCCTCACCTCTTGATGATAAAGCAAATTTTAGGATTCCCTTTGTTTAAAGCAGTTGTTGAGGCTGCAGCAGTAACCGGCTTTCTTCAAAGAAATAGGTGAAATCTAGACCTAGGGCATTCCCACTGAGCTGGATGCAAGTTTTCTTTGGGTACCTTTGAAATCTGCCTCTTTCCTTGCAGAATTTTAGACTAATAGTTCTTCCTTCTTCAGCCTTTCCTGCTGGGATAAGGACTTTTCTCCCTTCACGTGTCAGCGATCTGGCTGCTGTGGGGCTGCAAGGAAGAAAGTGGTTCAGGAGGCAGGGGCTAACCTGTTTAAAAGGAGTTTTGGCAAACCTGGTTTGAACTGTCTTGCATGTCCAACGACATTAATTCCTGTGCTGAGAAGCTTAATGCACCCAATATCATCAGCTACCTTCAATAAAGCTGGTCCCAGCATCCGGCAGGAGAGAATGACAAGGCGCAGCTCTTCCATCCTACGGGAGCATCCAGCCAGCCCCGGTGTGGCCCGTGGCCTGTGTGTGTTGAAGCACAATCCCGCAACCCCACAGACAGCATTTCTCCTGGGTCGCTGTGGCTCTGTGCTGTCCTGACTGGTTACGTGCCCAGCAGTACTGTGCTGGGGTGACCTTTGCTGCCCGGCTCTATGGAAGCTGTTCCACTTTTTCATAAATATCTCAAAGTTCCCTGCATGGGGGAACTGAAACTAGGGCTTCCTCCCTCTGATGAGAGGAGCAAGAACGGCTGCTTTGAGTCAGCCCCTTTGGTCTGCAACCACTGGCTGTTAAAAGAAAGATATTTTCCTTCTGCACACAGGAGGTGCTTGGGTTATAGTTTCTCTGAATGCTTTATGTTGCAGTTTTGCCTTTGAAATACATATCTTTTAGAAGCCACTCTAAATTCTGATTATGTCTCTGTTTCTCCTGAGGAGATGAAGGTATGCACTACCTATGTCCAAATTACGGAGTTAGCTACCAAGGTGCCATACACATGCCAAGCGGGATGAACAGTGGGAAGAGGAGCATGGGAGCAGTTTGCAGCCATCGCTGTATATTTTACTCCTGGTACTGTTAGCAAATTAAATTGCTGCTTGCAGGGGCAGCGGGGAAGCCCGTGAGGAAATGCAGACACAAGGAGGGAGCAGGAGTAGCTGGGACACACAAGGTGGCTGGCAGCTCGTGACGCTCAGCACTCGTTCCTGCCCATGCCAGGATGCAGTTTCAGGGGATGCTGCCCATCGCTGGGTTGAATGTGGGTCACCACTTCTCTTTGAGCACTTTTAGTGATTGCCCACCATGTTTGCTAATAATTGCTCAAAATGGGGGAATTTACAGGCTGAAAGTAGAGAAGGTGTTTGGCTGTGATTAGAGAGGAGGCCCACATGGTTTCGGGGTCCTTGGCCCTGTGCAGCAAGACGCCAGTGCTGAATAGTGCTGGCAGTTCCTAGCTCCTGATAAAGAGAAGAGAAAAGCTGGTGGCCTCCAAAACACAAAGTGCTGGAAGGATGTTCAAAGAGCCTGTGCTTGGATAGAGCAGGGAAGGCACTGGCCCTGTGCAGAAGTACCTTCCATTGGCCATGTAACTAGAGGAATACCACAACAGTAATGTCAGCTGGAAGATACTTGTTCTCATGGGGTGGAAACTCTCTTGAAGTTAATTACAATGGCCCTAGTATTACAGCTACAAATGGAATTTATCCAGTTTTCAGAGTTTTTTCTGGTCCTGCTTGACTGTGATTCCCATTTTGTACTAGTTTGAGATCCAAATCTGACTCTTTATCTAGTGTGCTGCATACTGATGGCAAGAAGAATAGCCTGCTTTTGCAAGCGAACGTTGCATTGAGACACTTTCCTTGTATAATAATTTTGCTTTAGAAACTGATTACTCATGATTTCTATCAGATCTGAACTGCAGATATCTGGGGGAGTGTAGCACTGGCATATTTTAGATTGAAATCTCTCTGCTATGTGTTCTACTGCAGCTCTCTTCCAAAGTAGACTTTATGTTATAAATTACTTTATAGATTTGTAAAGCATGACATAGGAACATTATATACCCTTTAAGTGTTTTAAAATTAATTTTTTCTTGAATGTGTCTGTGTATGAACGAATTGACATAAGCCTTTCAATTTTACGCTTCACTACAGAAAGTGTATGAAGTACAAACTGTAAATCAACCACCACACTTCCTGAAATGACTACTCAGCTGTGAAAAGAGTCAGCCTGATATTTAAAGGAGATTTAGATATAAAAATAATGTGTACAAGAGAGCTGACATACAGCCTTGTGGCTTTCTAATCTAGAATGGTGAGATGAGTGAAATAGCATCAATGGAATTCTTCAGGCTAGGGCTGAGATCACAGGGAGGCAGTTGAGATAATGATGTTGTCTTGACCATTATGCTGGTGGAGCTGAGGGATTCACCAGCAGCCCTTCTGCGTGTGCAGATACGGCTCATAGGCATGGGCTGTCATGGAAAGTGCTGGTTTCCATGTGTGTGACTTATTGATGTTCAGAGGTAGTGAGCAGCATTAAGCAGCAACATTTTTAGTTCTTTTGTTAGTTAAAACATAGCAATTCTATATGAACTTGGGTCACTTCAGCAATAGTTTGATTGGATAAGTAGTTTGGATCTTGGTAGTAGTTTCTCTTTTCCCTCCCAGGTCACTGGTGATGGTGCAGGACCTGTGGCTCTAGACCTCCATTCCCTGGGAGAAAGGAGCCACCGCTGCCCTCCTTCAGGGCAGCCACTGCTCCTCCATTACACTGCCAGGAATTTTTGGGGAAGGTGTCTGAAGTCTTTTAATATGATTTAATTTGGTGTAAATGGCTTCAATGGCTATTGCCACCAAACTAAAAACCGGTGGTGCTGTGTGTCAACTAAAGGCTGTACCAGGCTGCAGTGTCACACAAACATAGTCTTCTCTCGACTGCTGAGCATTTGTACAGTTGCAATGAAAAGTAAAATAGGACTGATGGAGAAAATCTTATTTCAGGTGACCTCTGGCTGGAGCTAGGGAACAGCACTAGTAAATTAAGGGCTTTGGCTCATATCCCTGCATGTAGCAGAGTGTGGTTTTGACCTCACTGAACATCTTTTCCGTTGAGTACCGGGTCAGGCAAGGAAAGCTGCCATATCTGACTGTTGTGCTTTGTGATGCCTGGCTTTTTATCCTCTGCTTTTATACCATGTACATCAAATTGTGGGGTTTGCTGATACAAAATTAAGTTTTTTAGGATCGCATTTCAGAAGGTTTGACAGCTTTTTTTTTTAGCATGTTCTGCTGCTGAACCAAATAAAAATCAATGATTGTTACAGCTGCCGTGGTGAGAACCCTCTGCTCACACTGCTGTGATGGTGGTGATGGTGGGAGTCTAGGGAGACACAAAACAAAAGCAGTAATTTAAAAGGGAAAGAAACTAAAAGGAACCTCACCCAAGTGCCATAGAGATAAATACTGAGATTTCCACTGACTTAGTGATTAAGCAAAGGATCATTGTCCTGAATGTCACAGGTAAGTTTAGTATCTAAGTATAAGACATACAACTTAGAAGCAAACCCAAACCTTTTGATGGAGGAAGTAACTTCAAGAACAGTTCTTTTAAAAATCATGCGTTGACAATAATAACATGAAGGGATGAAAACTGAAGATTTGATTAAACAGATAAAGTGCAAAGATCATTGCTTCTCTAAGAAGACAATGGAAATAAGTTTTGCTCCGAAAAAGATGTAAGAAGTACATTTTTTCTTTTCAATAGGATGTTAAATGTTGTGATCTTATAATAACAGGCACAATGTGGTGCTTTTATTCCATAGTTTAAGGATGTTTAATAGCTTAGGTAATGGAGTTTCCAGCACCCCTGTGCTGTATGACTTAGATAAAATCCCTAAAATATTTTTCACACTAAAGAGCTCCTTAAATGAAAGT
>JBCJKH010057644.1:48987-64188 GCA_039877255.1 Loriculus beryllinus
AAGGCCAGGTTGGACGAAGCCTTGGGAGGCATGGTTTAGTGTGAGGTGTCCCTGCTTATGGCAGGGGGGTTGGAACTCGATGATCTTAAGGTCCTTTCCAACCCCAACGATTTTATGATTCTATGAACTTTTCCTGCATTGCTTCTGTCTGAAAACCTTTTGCCTATTCCAGCTTAGACTGTGCTTTTCAACATTTGTGTTAATTTGGACTCGCCCTAAACTAGGCTGGTGCTCCATAATATGAAAAGCTCCTGAGATATTAATCTGGGAGAGATTTCCCTTGTTGCTTCAGAGAAAGTCAGGAGTCAAGGCAGTGACTTGCTGCTGGTGCTATGAGTACATCAGCACCATACCAGCATTTCAAAGACGGGGGTTTGTTCCAGTTTGCTGCTGGTCTTTCCCACAGGATTTCTCTGGGGAAGTGAAAGCATGCTATCAAAGTTATCACAGGGGTCACAAAACATACTATAAATTGGACAACACTGAAAGAAGTGTTGGGATATAAAATACAACACATAATTGCAAACATGGTGTGAATTTTTATATTCCAATTTTAAAAGAGTCAAAGCCTCAAAATAGAACTCTTATGATTTATAACCTGTCTTTTTGTGAATGTAATCCAGAGGACAAGTCTTTCCCTACTGTTCATAAGAAATTGTCAGGTAAGACTGGCAGACCTGAACACCACATTGTTTTACTCATGGAGGTTGTTAAACTCCCCTTCTCTACACTTACACATAATCTGGTGTAAAGTGTCTTGGAGGACTATAGTAAGGCATTAAACTTCTCTCCCTTTCTTTCATCTTGGTCTATTAAAAGCAATCAATGCAGCATCCTTCTACTGCTGCCCTATAATCTAATGACTACCAGACTCTGTTTCCTCCTCTTTCATGCTACGTTTTTGTCAAGGAAGGGCTGGTTTGGGAGCTTAAGTTGGGCAATGATGTAGTGTCATGAAATTCAAGTTGAGTAAAGCACATAATTTAATATTTTTTTAACGGAATTTTTCACAACTTCTTCTCAACGTGACAGCTTTTATGGCATCCCTGTCTGATGCCAAGGCTACACAGTTATTCCTAGTTAAGTTCTGCAGCACACCACACAAGCAGCATGCATGATTTAGCCTCCATACAACCCCTGAACTACCAAACTGCTGTTTAAGCAACACACATATGCCATGAAGAAAATTAGTATAACCACATTATTACTCGACATCTCTGTGCTTACATATGTTCCAGTGCAGATTTTGTTAGATAACTAAGGGTTTAAAGAGCTTCCAGCAACCCTTCAGATCTTTGTTCTGTCATTAATACCAGACCGTACTGCACTCCCCATATCATATGTCAGAGGCTTGGCCATATCTGTATTTGTTGTCTGCATAAATATGAGGGTGAATGTGAGACAAAGCTAACAAAAAGTATCAAGTAACAACTGCCTGGATAGCTGTTGGGAGATTTTCTTGGAAAAAGCATCAAGAGAAATTGCCTGAAACTTCACAATGCTCACACAACCTGAGTAATCAAAACCAGGCAAAAATTAAGTGAAGAAAATCTGGATTCCTTTGACTCGTTTAAATAAGACTAATAAAAAAAACCCCTAATCTGCTTCTCTCTTCCACGTTCCTGGAAGCATAATGATACATGTCACTGACTACAGGCGTAACTTTTTTAACAAAATATAACACAGAAAATCAATCTCTCAAGAATAAAGGATGTTGCTACTGTGAGGCAGAGGGAGAAACAGAAAAAACGAGTCCTTAAAAACACCACTGTGGCAGTGGCTGATACAATTATGTGGATTCAGTAGTGGAAATATGGCTCTGTTTTTGTGACAGGAAAATATCACCTGGGTAAAATCCAAGAAAAGCCTGCTGTAATATCTGAACTGCAGAACATTATGCTTTTGTTAGAAAATAAGCCATTGAGAAACCTACAGTACATGCCTGTCTGCGTCCAATAGACTAAATAGGGAAAGAAGTCCCATCATGTTGTCTGTTTGATTTATGATGTGCCTAAATCTTGAGGGAAAAAACTTTTGTGTATCAAACCTCTGTTCAAAACTGTGTTGCATGGAAAGATAACTGAGACTGACAGTGATGTCTGTTGGTCCAAGGATGCTGGAACAGATATGATAAGAACTGCTCTTCTCTTGTTTCTACTGCTTTTGACTTAAAACTATTAAAAAGTATCAGCAAAAAAAAATCTAATTCAAAAATGAGACACAAAAGTAATATCCACAGTGAACTTTTGATACACTGCTGCCTTGGTAATAGGATGGTCTCCAAATACAGTGAATTTCATGCTGATACTTTGATTAGAAAAACACATTAGGAGCTCATTATTTCTAAGCCGTAAGCACTGTTTCCTAACACTGCTAGTTAAATTGTGCACCAGCTCTTGTCTGCACAGGCTACTCAAGATATTTTATTTTTTTTTCTCCAGGAAGAGGGTCACCATTACAAAATTCTATAAAAGAAGTTTTATTTCAGCTTCAAAGCATTAATGCTTCCTATTCCTGAAGATGTGCACAGGACATCATTGTAGAGAGGCCTCCCCTGCTTTTGTCATGCTTGGCAAAATTTTGCTTATTTGGGGTATCTTTTTATACCAACCGCATTTAACCTAACTACGACTGAAGAAAATATTCCACTACCTGATAGTGACAATCTTTCTTTAACTGGCTGCTGTTATAGCCGGATACTGTGATGACAGGCACTTTATAAATAGGCATAGATCTCCCTGCCCCTATCACACCATTTATCACTGTGTTTGGAAGATCTTCTAATTACCCTGCCAGTGTAGGTGGTCGCAGTAGCTGAAGGAGTTGCTTTAGGTATACTGCCAAATATCTAATTTGTCTTGTCATCCTTCACAATAAGTGCCTGTTTCTTGTAGGGTCATTTCTCTGTGCTCATTCTTCCTTGATAGCTCTGTTACCTTTGACACCATAGGCCACTTACTACTCCACAAGAAACTCCCGCCCTCAGGTTTATGTGACACTAAATTACCGTTTCTTCATCTGGCTAACAGCATTAGAGAGCTACTGCTGACAGATCCTCTATTTCTCCCCCACCTCTGCAGGCACCTCTCAAGGCTCTGTCATCATTCCCTTTTCCTTCGTGCCAGTCCCTGCTTGGGTGTCTGTGCCAACTGTCCTGGACTCACTTGTTTTCCAGTGCTAATGACTCTTAAATCTGCTTGTCTGCCTGTCCAGCCATGTTTCTGCAGTATCTTGTGCTAGACTCCCTGTGGCTTCCCTAGATGTTGCATGCCTAAGAATGAATGTGCAGCCTTATCTATGGCAGCTAATGCTTCTTACCATCAGCTTATGCATGTGTCTCGCAGTTATTTTGACTATTCTTTGAGTTCTATCTCTTTGCAATCATTTCCTTCTAAAATATTGTTACCTCCCATCACTGTTCTTCCATTTCCTCTGCCTAAATTTTATCCAAGTTGTTTCTCAATGGACTGAATTGAACTTTCTCTGACCTCTACTCTTCTTTCTTATTGTCTTCTGTTCTATTTGTTATAAAACTTCTTCATCAAGACTATTCCCTACATCAACAATTACTAAGTTGCAGGTGCCAAGGTACTTTTTTCCTACTGGATTGTCATGAATACTTTTGTTCATCATCAACCAAACTCATTCTTTCTGAATAAAAGGAAGATTTCTACATTTGTATTATGCAATCAATACTTATTCAAAAAATACGATTCCTCATAGACCACAAAGTGAAAACTCTGAAATATATTTCTCTGAAAAGTTCTGAAATTGGCATATTGCAGTATACAGAATCTGTCTCACTACAAAAAAGCATTCAATCATTCAGATGAAATGTACAGCTAAATGATATATATGGATTTAAATAGATGTTTAATAGTGAAAAGAACAAAAAAAACCATTAATTTAATATTGTGTGTAATACAATGCCTCATACCTGGACAGAGTTCGCAAATTTGATGGAAACACAAAGGGGAAAAAATTGAGCTGAACAATGAAATAAAATTAGACTGAAGCTTAGATTCCAACAGCACAAACTAAAAAAGCAAAAAAGAAAGAGCAAAAAAGGAAATCAAAATTCCAATAATAGAAGTGACAATCTGGGTTGCTAACACAGAAGTATGACATAAAGGCAGCCATACAGCGTCACAATTGTCACACTTTGAGGAAGTTCAAATATTTGAATTCTAATTCTCTGTATGGAAATATACAGAAAGAATCAGGAAATACTGCCAAAAATACCTAAAGTTTTCAAAATCTGTTCCCTTTTGTGAATGATGAAGAGACTTAGGACCTCCTACTAAATGGAGTATATATTTAGTTATATTACATTTTGTTTATACTGACATTAAGAGCAAACCTCTCACAGATTCAGGAATCCTGAATTTCACTTATGTGGCATCTTCAGACATCTTCAGGCCACAGTTCATGCCTAGCAATACCACTCCCCAAAATGATCAATATACACTCTGGAAATCAGAAAATTTTGTTCCAGCTATACTGATACCATCCTAATGGAGACTTCAAGGTTATACTGGTATAACAGAAGAACAGATTTACTGATTCACTGTATCATGCTTACATACGTAGCTAACATTACACAAACCACGCTCTAATCAACTAGGTCTGAACTGACATAAAGGCTGGATTTCAATTCTGATTTCCAATTTCTCATTGTAAACGAAACACTTTAAATATGAGTGTGATTTTTCTTCATCACCAATCAAACACACTTTTTTTCTCAAAGCAAGGTAGGGGCAGGAGGAAAAGAGTATTAACAATCCAGCAACAGACACTGACTTCCCCAAAATACATGGATTAAGATGGGAAGAAAAACATTTTTGTTACAGAAACAAATTTGTGTTTAAAGCCTCTAAGGTATTATTAAGACCCTAATGAATGTTTTTAATTAACATTCACAGTGTCCTTTTAAGTGAAATCATTTAGGAGTTGCACTGGAAACCTGTTAAACAAATTGCTAGTTGGAAAAAAAATCCAACTCTGCCTGTTAATAGCTGCTCTGTTTCGAATGGCTCCATGCAACCCACTCAGTATATCTCAGAAGTGACAGTGGAAGATTTAACCAGTATTTAGGTATTTTTAAGGAGGAGGCATGGGCTAAATTTATACCCAGGAGGTGCAAACTGGTGGCTGAAGTACAGATATGTAAGGCTACACTGGCAAATAGGTGTCTTTCTATACCCAGAACTAGAAAAGAGAACAGATACTTTAAATAGAAAATTTTCTTTAACAGATCAATATTCTGCTCTTTTACAGCTTCAGGTACACACAGTGGTTTGGCTGGTAAAAATATCAGTACATAGCTACAGGCTCATTTTTTGCACTGGGACCAGTGCAAGGGAGCAGAATGCTGTAGCAGAGTCTGTCCTTCACTCATCTCAAGCCAGTCCTCTGCTCCTTTAAAATCTCCCACAGTTCATCCAATTCAAAGTGTCCATTGCTCCACAAGGTGAACCACTATACACACCCAAAAGACAAAGTCACCTCTGGAGCAGGGCTGTGGTTGTAACTGCTAGGAGGCTGAAACAAGGGTTTGGTTTCACAGTGTCTAACTTGTTGGGGTTTATTTAATGAGTTCTTTTGCACAACTGTAGCAGCCATGCAGCATATTCATACTTCCAGCTATCCACGGCAAAGAGAAATGTCTCTTGTGTTAGAACGCGGTTTGCCCTTGTTGCACACAAAACTGGTGCAGGTTTAGGATTCTACAGTATGTTTTGTATGTAATTTATAAACATTGGTTATAAATTCATGAAACTAAGGTTCTGGAAAACTTTTTTGTTGAAGATATTTTTCATGTTATATTAATCTTCTCCATTGCAACTTTCAAACATGTGTACATATTTTACTTATTTAAAAGCAATAGATTAAGACTCAGAGAATTAAAATGGACTTTCCATGACTAAAACTGACTATGGAAAGGATGCAGCAGAACACTGCCACCTCCAGTTACAGATCATGTACAGAATACACTGTCCGTCTTATTCAGACACTTACTCAGAATAAATGAAAACCAGGCACAATGTCTATAGGCTCACACTGACTGCCAGCAAAGAGGCACGTACACATCTGAGCCTTTGATCACAGCTGACTTTAAAAAAAATAGTAACAAAACCTGATACCACAGAAGCAAATAAACCATCATTCCCCACTCACTAGTAACAGCATGTTGCCATGTTAGCAAAATTCTTATGACTAGGGACTGTTCAATTAAGGACTCTAATCTCTAACTTCAATGCTTTTCCCACTCAGCTTATAAGGCAAGGGAATCTATCTTTCCATTATCTGTACATCCTTGCTGTCTAGTTGTCTAGTATGAACTACTTTTTGAATACTTATAAAATTCTGGGTGATAGCCTATGACACTAGGAAGTGCACAGAGGGAGGGAACGTCCAGGCCGGATCATGAAGGTCCATGACCCGTGGAAAATAGAGGTCTGAAAATGGTTTAGACTGAAAGACTGCATTGTTGTGGGGCACTTTTTTACTGAAGTGAAGAGAGAAGCACATGTCAAACAAGAACGGCAGAGTTGCAGCTGTTGAGATGAAGTTGACTGGTTGCTACTACCACTGTATGGGTGGTGAAAAGAGATAATACCAGTAAGCCATGGAGAAGTGTGAGAATTCACCTCCTGAGATCCATGTGGCTAAAATCTTGTAAGGTTCCTGTATCTAATATTTCATTATGGCTAGAATATAGCTTCCAACTTATCTGTAGCCAAGCTTCATTGCTTCCACATTCCTTCTCACCTCTCCTTTCCATCTAACTTGCCTTGATCACGCTCTTGAGACCTTTGGCTTCCTGCTTCGGCTAAGCCATGTCACATACAACTCTGCTTTCCACATTGGGCTGATACATTTTCCACTGTCCTTTCTCTAGCCCAATTCCTGAGACTGCTTGTAAACACAGTGAGAAATTGAATGAAGCTGAAAGAATACCAAAAGTGATCAAGAGATGGAAAAAGACCCCTTAATTACAAGATGGAAAGAAAGGATAAGTATGGCTATCACGGCTAAGCAATGTCTACAGCTGGAGGACAGGAAACACGGTTACCCACAGTTATATGAATAAACACAGAAGAAAGAAAGAAAATATCTAGCATGGCACCTGGAAACAGTAGCAATAATGGGAAGAAGGAAGCATGCTGGGATTAAATGACATATGTTAGACAGGAGAATTGCTTTCCAAGTCTGAGTCTTACAATAATATTAACATTCTACTTTTAAAATAATTTGTGGAATATAATTAACCTTTTAAAAATCTTTAAAGATACAGCCATTACCATATCACACCTATATATGATTACATCATTTAAAAACCTATCACTGCCTACATAAATGATAATGATTCTCAGACAGGAGAACAAGTGAGAACAACCAATGAGCATTAGTAAGGACTGCTTTCCCCTGTTTTTCTGGACAAATCTCAGATGACTTTCTCATTGAAAATAAGCATACTATAAATGCAATTATGGCGTGAGAAGGGTAGAATTCTTTCAGCCATAAAAAAGGCAATGTGAAAAGATTTTGGGAAAATATAAATATTCAAATTAAAAATCTTCTTAAAGAAAGAGCTTGACTTCACAAAATGATGTATACATTTCCAAATTCCCTTAACTTCAAAAATTATAATAACTTAAAATAATATAAACATTAAAATTATATACTGTGGACCACTCCATTCCTTTTTTAATTTTCTAAGGGTACATCTCACACCAGCTTACTTTTCATGAAGTATGAACAGTCATTGTAGTCAGCTTTTAAATTTATAGAATTAAAAACTGAGAGATCATAAGATCATCTAATTTTATCCTCAGTAAATCACAGGCTCTTAAATTGCACTAGTTTCCCTGGAATGTGTCTGAAACTTGTGTTTGGCTAAGGCATATCTCCCAAACTACACTCAGCCTGATGTGAAAGCATGAAGTGCAGCATCCAGTTCTGCTGATAATTTATGACAGTATTTAATACTTCCACTGTTTAAAAATGTGTCTGATTTCTCATTTAAATTTGTCTGGCATCCAGACATTGGCTCTTTTTATACTTTTTTTCCACCAGACTAAAGAGCTCTTTAGTACCTAGTATATTTTCCCCATGAAGGTACCTGTTCACTGTAATCAAGTCACCTCTCAATCTTCTTTTTGATAAGCTAGACAGATTGAGCTCTTTTAGAGTCCCACAGTAAGGCATTTTCTCCAGCCTTCACATCATTTTTGCAGCTCCTTCCTGAACTGTCTACCATTTTTCACTGTCCTTTTTAAAAAGTGGACACTAGCACTGATGAAATATTCCAGTAACTGTCTTACCAGTTCCTTATGCTCTTTGCTGTACTTATTCATTCTCTGAAGAAAGGCAGAGCTAGTCAGAAGGCACCATCTGGTGAGGAAGTCTGACTGGTAGGGGGCAGATTTAAATACTTAAAGAGCAGCAGAGGGGAGGGTGGAATGGGTAAAGGACATTTAAAGGCTGACTTGCTAGGCTATGATCATTTTTAGTTTCCCCAGGAGGTTAGTGAATTCTTCTCCCTTGGACTCCTATTGCCTGTGTTTAGAAAGGTGAATAGCAGCAGACTATAAAATATGGAAAATGAAAATTTCATTGGGATTACACATGAATGAGGAGAATCAGCATCTGCCCGCTGGAAAACATAAGACTAACAGGGGTAAGGCAAGCAGAGAATAAAAAAAGAAGAGACATGCCATGATAGTCAAATAAGATCAGAAGAAATCTACAACAATAAAAAGAATACAAATGGAAAAAGGATTTCATGACCCCAATTGACGTTGTAACCTGTATTAAAAATTACTGAAGTCTCAGGATGCAGATCCAGTATTCAAGCCAATGCCCACCCTGCAGAGCCAATGCCTGAGAGAGAAGACTGCTGATTTTGTCTCACTCTGGCTCTGCGAATTGCATTTCTTGGTGAAAGTTCCTTTTTAGAAGCTTATAAAGATGTTGAGTAAAGAGCTAGATGTAGAACCTAGGAACTGTTTACTTAATGCGCCCCGCTGATCATAACTGCTCGGATAGCTCATGAGAAAAGGACTGCCAGATAAGCATAAAGCTGGTTGCCAAGATCAGAGGCGACAGTCTGAGTTGTAGATACGACAGGCATGCAAGTCCAAGGAGCTTTTGAATGACTTTCAGAAGCTGTGGAAGCCAAAACCACTCTCTTCTCCTCTCTCTGCACTTGTCTCGGGCTCTGCATTCAGTCATGCTTATTCATTCTTTTATGATCTTTAGATTGGATTTCTACAATGCATGGTGACAGAGGAATAAACTTGAAGAGTGCGTGGCAGCTTTGGTTGTTACAGCAGGAGCCTACTTACTACCATGAAGGTATTAGCCCATGCAGAAAATATACTGCATGAGCTCTTCACCATAAGTGCTGACCCTGTATTCACAGTAGAACCACCATTGTTTTGTCTTTTTTTCTTAAAATAATCCAAGTAATCAATAAGAATTGATTATAAAGTATACACAATATCTAAAAACATGTCATTTTTAATACTCTTGTAAACTGCTTCGTAAGATTTCTTACATTTCCAAGAAAGGAGAGTGAAAAGGACTGTTGTTGGGTTTTGAACATCTGACTTTCTTTTTATAAACATTCGAATACCTAAGGCACATATGGCCTAGAGTTGTTCCTCTCTGAAAATGAAAGCTATTTTTGTTACTTAAGCCCTTTACTGAAGGTCCCGTAATGCCTGCAAATATCCATATAAACTTTATCATTCCATTGTCTGAATTCCAATAAATTCAGAAATACAAGGAACATCAACAGCAAAAGTTAGACTTTAGCAGAGGAGATGATAGTTTCTGGGACTTTAAAAATCTTTGCTATGCTGAACATACTGGTGTTACCAAGGGAATACAAACAGATGGAAACATCTTATATGCTTCTCAATAACCAAGACACAGACAAGATATAGTTTGGGATGCAGGAGAAAGAATCTTTCCAGACATTCTTCCCTTGTTTTGCAAACAATCATTGCAGGGCATTTTCTTCTTTCCTTTAATTGGCAATTAACCCCTTGCCCAACACTACCAAATACTTGTCATGCAAGTCCAGTTCACTCCAGATTTAATCTTTCATGTAAGTTGTCTAAAACCCCCCTGTATTAAGATGTCTCCAAGTCACTTTTACACTGTATAAATGTGCCAGGAGGCACAATTTGAAAGTAGAACACAGAATTGCTATAAATATAAGGAAAGTCTTTACTTTCAGGTGTGACTTTCAAAAATAAAATAGTGATTCAAAAAGAGGGTTCATCCTTTCAGAGAATAACAAGAAAAATATATTTAATTGTTATATTACTGAAAGAAAATCAAATAGAAAAGTAAACTTTCCAAGCATTCACGTGTATGATAAAAGTAATTCTCCTTTTGAGAACTGCATTTTCTTACATTTAAATGTTCCAGAAGATAAATTGCTAAGGAAGTCTAGAAAACTTCATGCAGCTTTTCTTTTTTTTACTCTAGCATGAAGAAGAAGAAGACATTTTTTTCCAATTTATATATTCTAAATTGTGTTATATCCAGATACATGTTTCATTCTTATAGAGGAATAATGCCTTGTACTTATTTTACTATTTGACAGTTTGATTTTTCATTTCCCAGAAATACAATTGCCCACCTTTTTTCTGGGCAAATTATTCCACCGTGTAATAGAATTATTAACTCCTCAAGAATCTTCTGTTCAAACATCAGACTTGCCTCACTAAGGATAAGCGTCTTTATTACATTTGGAATAGTAACATTTTGTATTTAATTTCCAACTATTATATGAGTTCAGTAGATGACTTTCCCATTAGTGTTTTTGAGAGATGTATATTGAGCATTCATGTACATCTTCATATTCTCTAATATGAATGTTTATTTCAAAACATGTACGTTAGCAGCAGGAATGTGACATTGCACATAGAGAGTCAGAACAATCCAAGAGAGAGCAGAAAAATCCAGGTACTATTCCTATTATTATCCCACCTGCTTTTTGACCTTAGCTAAATTATACTGAACTTGTGCTACCCCAATTTCCCTAGTTTAAAATTGAGATCAGATACTTCACTCCCTGTGTAATGAAGCTAGGAATTTCTTTATATAAAAATGGGAGATTCCTTGGTAAAATTGATTCAATGCAAATAAACTAATGCAATGCTATGGTTGAGAATCTGAACAGAGAGCTATCAAAAAATGCAAAGGCAAACTCCCACAGCAATTATAAAGTAGGTCATATTGAATGTATGTGTTAATGTATTGAAGGAACACATACTTGCTCAGGAAAAACTGCAGTGGCTTAAAACAGCCAGAAACATGTGAGTTCAAATTCAATGCACAACTATAGCCTGAAAGTTGCATCTTCAGTTAGTAAGACTTTATAACAGATAATGCATTGTTTGCATTTTATCCAATCACTTCTTATACTCTGCTATATTGATCAATATTGTTTCTTCCCTTTTATATTGACATTGTAGCAGCATATACAAAGAACTGCAATGGCACTGCTTCATTTGACATTGTAATATTCCCCATACAGCTGCATTTATATAATTTTTAGTCCTTCAGAATGGCAATAACTCCCATGAAATCAAATGATAAGCTATTATTATCACAGAAACATCACAAAAAATAACTAGTTTGGAAGCTGGATAGCATTATATGAGCCATCAAAGCACTTCAAAGCACAATTGGCATTTTTTTTAATATAGCAGCTAAGGTTCTCTTCTCATTCCTTCTCTTATTTGCACTGCTAAAAATGTGTCTTGTAAAAGATCCATTCTTCAGCAACTATAAGATTAATGTACTCACAAGACCATCTACTTAAATGGTCAACAGCAGATATTTAGACATAAAATGAGAAGCAAGGTGTGAACACTTCCAATGGAAAATACTCAGGAATCACCACTTATGACCTTTTGAGACAAAAGTTGTACCAGCATCACTATATTTAATAGTTTTCTTACTAATTTTCTAATATGCTGTGAAGCAATTCTCATAATATTTTTGGTAATGAGCCCTGCCCTAAGAAAAAAAATGTTTCCTGTTGTATATTAAAATGCAAAATCTCATTTTCTGGAACAGAAAACTGTGACTAAGAAGTGGTAGGTATCTAAAGACAGATGTTTATTCTAATAAACTGGACTTGACTTATCTTTCAATTCCAGGAAAGATGTATGCCCATATAGGAAAGCTTAGCCAAACTGTATTATATATTAACTTAGTTTCTGCAGTGAGTGATCCTGTACATAATCCTGGGAAAAGCATTTTGAATGCACATAATGGGCCTGAGTTATTTAAAACTAAATCATCTTGAAAAAGGAGAGATTTAAATTAAAAACTGACTCAAAGCCACAGCATTAGCACAGTAATTTTTTACGATGTGCCTCTGTGGATTCAGTACATTTTCTCCTGAAAGGTAACTCCAAATGAAGCATATGGCTTAGAACTAATATCAAACCCAGTGATGTTCTGTGCAATCAAAATCTGATGAATTTAAAATCACAATTTTCATAAAAGTCTGTATTTTTATCATAAAGGTCCAAATCCCTACATACTGTTTATGAGGGGTTTTTTTTTGGGTGGTTTTGGGAGTTTCTTGGGGTTTGTTTGTTTGTTTCTGGGGGAATTGCCATTATCTTTCATCTTGTACAGTAAAAAAGTAGAATCGAAAAACTACAGTAGCTACTTTTGATGTGGGGATTATGCTGTGTATGTACAAATCATTCCTAATGGAAATTTCTAAAGTGCAAGTGAGTAATAGTTACCTCCAACTTTCTGGCCACACAGATATGATTTTGAGATTAGAGACTGGTTAGCTTCTGAGATCCCAAATCTTTGCTTGCACAACTGAGTCAACTAGCAGCAAAGCTGAATTTTGCTTCAGTAATGGAGTAGTACTTCTACCCAAGCAAAGCAAATCCTCTGTAACAAAAGCAATACCCCAAATAGGTTCTACAAGGGACTTCACCAGCTCTCCAGCAGCACCACAACACCCACAGTGCCTAAACATTTAGGTTACCCTCCCTGAGGTGACTAGTAGTCACATAATCTTTCACACAGTATCTCTTCACTGTAGAGCAGGAAGTATTTCTGTGCTGCAGCTGCTAACACTTTTGTAAACTAACAGTTCATTGGGGGCTGGGGTCCAGTTACTTTTGAAACAAAGCACATCTCAGGTACTGCCTGAGCATGTGACATGCTGGTTACACCCATATTCCCAACAACTTGAACAATCTGTGGCACCACTCAGCCTAGTGACTTCTGTAACACTGCACACAAAGCTCCTGTGTCTTCTACAGCCCTTTTCCCAGGAACCACCTAATTAGCCCACAGATATCTAGCAGCTCTTGCATAATTCTGCTTTTAAACTAATTTCTTCGATCAAAATCAAAACAGTGGCAAGCAAGAAATCTACTCACATACCTTTAATTCAGAGAGATGATCCTCTTTTGTCGGTGAACTGACCAGATTCCTATAGCCTGGTTCCAGCAGAAATCTGCCCAACACAAGCATGCAACTGTGCATTGTTACCTTCACCAAAGATACCTCTGAAGGCAGATTAAGAGCATTTTGGAGAAAAAATGTTTCTTCATAATTTTGCATTTGAAAACTTCTGGTTAAGAGTTGGAAAAAGAAAAAAAAGAAAATTTCTGCAGATTCAAGGATTAATGTGAAAAAAATGAGATACAAACTTTCAGCAACAAGACAACACTGCTACAAAGTGGTCATTTCTATTGTCTACAGGCGGTCTCAGACATTTCCCGTATGAAATTACATGTGACTTCTTACCATAATGTGAAGTTATAAAACTGGAATTTAACTGGAACTTTATGGAATTATACTTATGTATTCTGGACCTTTTAAAACTATATTGAAAATCTGATAAATACATTGTTCTATGGTAGCTATAGCCTTATGATTTCAGGGGCCTCGGGGGGGGGGGGGGTGTTTGCTTGTTTGTATTGTTTTTTTTTCAAAGCTTTGAATCTCTCACTATTCACAACAAATTCAGCTTCATTTTAACACTTCTGCAGTGACTACTGCAAAGCTTCTTAACTTTTATACTATAATGCAGTCAATGTATTTATAGTTCTTGAAAATGTCACATGGCAATGTTATGCCAGGGACAGCACATCTCAGAGGCTCCTTAATATGTCTGCATTGTTGTATTCTATTTGTAGAGGCATTTTTGTCAGCAGCAATGAAGAAACAGAGCTGCCTCTGCAGTTCTTTCAATAACATTCAAGCTTATAGTTGACCCGAGGGGCTCACATTATGACATCCATATTTAATTTAACAATATATCATATTTTCATGGACTACAGTATTGCATTATAACCTCACTGCTTTACGTGCATTGGAATGCTGCAGAAGCAGGCTTGTACAAAACACGGACTAAATGGTTAGTTCATGAGAGCAAGGTCAAAGTGTACAGTGATGACAATATATGAAAGGTCTTATAAAAACTTTTAGTAATCTGAGGGAAAAAAGGACAAAAATAAGCTCTCCAGAAAGGACTGTATTTAACTAAAAGTGCATTTTTTAAAAATCCCATTAACTGTACCACCTTGCTTACTTTCAGTTTTAGTTCTGCTCTACACTTCCCATTGCAGTCAGCATTCTCTGTATCTTGTTTCTGCTTCATTCAAGCATATTTAAGGAGAAAATTAACACCAACTGAATATTGGGCTTTAACCATCCCTTTCTTCTCACAGTAATTTCTCCTATTTGCTCTGCATTTTTTTACTGTTGACCTTCTAGGTGACTTCAAATTAAATGTTCATATATTTTCTATTTACTCCTAAATCTAGTCCTGCTTGTTCACATTTATTCCTGCTCATTCTTATTTGGCACTGCCTGTATCACATCACATTATCCTCATCTCCTTTACTTTCCATTCCAACCAGCATCAACTCTCTTTCCAATGCCTCCTTCTTTCAACATAAAATTAATTTAATTCATTCTTTCCTCCCTATCAACATTATTAATAATCTTCTACCAGACAGATTATGGATTAACTTCATTGATTTTCTCCAACAGCTGTGTATGGCAATAGTTTATCCTCTATTTTTCATGCTCTCCTCCATATGAAACTTTATGAAACTCTATCATCTCTTTTAGAAGAAACTAAGTAGTTTCAACTACCTTTTTACTAGCAGTCTTGATCTTTGGTCTAGATAT